>JABASC010003932.1:0-12956 GCA_019776185.1 Plutomurus gul
AATCAGAGTCAGAATCCTGAACTCTATCCGCACCTTTACAATTTTCCCTATGCCGCGTTACCGTTACTCGTTACAATTTTTCGTTTCCGCGTTACCGTTACACGTTACTCCTTACATTTTTCAATTTTCCGCGTTACCGTTACACGTTACTCGTTACAATTTCCCGCTTTACAGTTACACGTTACTCCTTACATTTTTCAATTTTCCGCGTTACCGTTACACATTACTCGTTAAAATTTCCCGCATTACAGTTACACGTTATGTAATCGTTACAATTTTCCATTTGCCGCGTTATTGTTACGTGTTATTATTAATGAGCAACGAATAGCGCGTAACGAAGTTACTATTACATTGCGTATCACTATGTATCACTGGATTTTTTTATAACTATTTAATTTTAAAGGATTTACCATCCAAGATTATGATTTGGTTGAATGAAATCTCTCACTATTAGGGACCAAAATATCCTGATCGTGTGTATGTATTAATGTGATTGCGTTAAACTTCAATTGACAATTGGTATTTATTCTATGTATTTATGAAGTGCGTGGAAAAGTTAGAAACGCATACGTGACTCACATCATGTAAAATGCACAAGAGACAAGCGAGCTATGACGCGCATCATACTTTGATCCTGCCAGCCCATTACATTACATGTCATTAGTCCAGTATCGTTACAAGTTACAATTTGTTATTGTCCGTTACTCGTTACAATTTTTAATTGTGCCTTACCGTTACACGTTACTCGTTACAATTTTTAATTGTGGCGTTACCGTTACGCGTTACTCGTTACAATTTTTAATTGTGGCGTTACCGTTACACGTTACTCGTTACAATCACTTGTTACGTTATTAAAGAGTAACGAATAACGCGTAACGAAGTTACAGTAGCGCGGCGTTACACCATCACTGGTGGCAGGTGGCCAAAATTTCGAGTTCTTTGCCAAAGTTAATTGTATTTCTTCTTTATAGAATCGTGCGTCGTAGTGTGTAGCCAGCAAGCCCGTCCCCGTGCCACTATTTTGTATTATTTTTGCATACAACATCGAAATTGTTCTCTAGGACGTACTACCATACTACAAATTATAGAGCCGATGCTACAGATATTCAGGTGCTGCCTACTTTTATGATTACCATCTCTATTGATTTGCCTACATATTTCGTAGTAGGCATTAGGCATAAAAAAATTCTTGTTCGGCTCCACCTACACTTTTGCATATTTTATGAACGAGGAGCGAAGCAAGTTTGAGACTTGCTTATTACCACTGTGTAACTGAAGGAGGACAACGAATATCATTGTCATGAACCAAAACGGTTGGTTTTGTTAACTGTACCACACACAGTTTTAAGAAGAGAAGTAACATTATATAGTGACGTCACTGATTGCTACTTAGAATGAATGAATAGAAGCCATTCTGTACTAATATATATTTGCACTGGACTAGAACTTGTATACATAGTTACCACATAGTTACGGTAGTTATTGCTGACACTAAAATGTTGTGCTCAATGTCTTAAATGCCATTGTGACTTAAATCATTCCAGTTGAACATCGACGCTTTGATAAATATGACCTCGACTTTCTCCTCTGTCTGTTGTTCCGTTTTGCTGGGATTGATTCTTCGTTGGAGTGTCTCAACATTCCCCTACTCTGGACAAAACAAACCACCAAAATTCGGAGATTATGAAGCTCATCGTCATTGGATGGAAGTCACTCACAATTTGCCACTCCGGTAATAATAATAATAGTAATTGTATACAATTAACATGATTTAATATTAATATTATCGGATTGATTTACTTGTTTGTATGATTAGGGAGTGGTACGTGGGTACAGCGAGAAATAATCTGGAATACTGGGGTCTTGACTATCCACCCCTTTCTGCGTTTCATAGCTACGCCGTTGGTTACATATTCGAGTGGTTGATACCAGAATCCTTAGAGTTGAGAACTAGCCGCGGCTACGAAAGTAAATTTCATATGTTCCTCATGCGGATCAGCGTTTGTATCAGTGATTTGTTACTACCGGCATTAGTTATCTTTCATTTGCAATTCTCGTCTTTCACCAACATTCCAAAATGGGCGTTAGGTCAGTTCCTCTACAAAAATATTACAGTCCCCCATATAGGCAAAGCAGTTATAAGCAGCATTAGTCTCGTGGTACGTAATTTTTAATGGTAGATGTTTTTGTTTGTTTAGTTCTATTGGCTGTGTCCGCCCCTCCATTCATAATGGTTGATTACGGCCACTTTCAGTACAACTGCGTCTCTTTGGGCTTAACTGTTCTAGCTGTGATCACCCTACTCTCGGATCACATGTCGCTGACAGCATTGTTGTTCACTCTTGCCATCAGTCACAAGCAAATGTCTTTGTACCATGCCATTCCATTTTTTGTCTACATGATCGCCCACATAATCCTTCGAAGGGGAGATGCACTGACTTGTTTCCGCGTTGGATCAACCATTTTGTCTACGTTGGGCTTATTGTGGTTGCCTTTTGGAGATCGTGTTTTCAATGTATTGAAGCGGATATTCCCCCTGAAGAGGGGCATTTTTGAGGATAAAGTTGGCACATTTTGGTATGCCTTGGATCGTGTCGTCCGTGTAAAAGATGCAATTCCAGATGAGCAGTTGGCACGAACCAGTGCAATGGTCTGCATGTTACTCATAGCACCATCAGCAATTCATTTATTGCTCACAATATCGCGAAAGGTTATTTCTTAAATAAATAAATAATGTCAATCTTTTATTGAATTTTGACACAATTGTTACTAGAATTTATAATGTAAAATTCTTTTTGCAGAAATCCAGTGAGAAATTCGGAAGCAAAGTCTTCCTTTTGTGTATGCTGAATGTTTCTTTGATTTTCTTCTTGTTCGCTTATCATGTTCACGAGAAGACAATAATGTTGCCCCTTTTACCGGCTCTGATGCTACTACAGTGGTACCCAAAGGCCATTATGTGGTTTGTCACCGTATCCTCATTGTCACTCTATCCGCTGTTTCGCGAAGAAAAGTCTGATGGAGCGCTACTCCTAGTCACAATGTTTTTTCTCCTCATTTGTCAACAGCTAAATGTGTGGCATTCCGTAACATCGTCTTTATTGAGGTAAGTTGGAAGTCGCTATATAGTCACAGTTTATACAACGTTACCTGGGCAGGCATTCAATTAGAAATTTTGTTGCTTAGCAAAAAGTTACGACAAAACTTATACATTGTGAAGGCCTACTTATTTATCTTTTTGCTAAGCAAAAATACGCACAATTACGCACTTCCTAGCAACAATCGAATGCCTACACTGGTCCCTTACCAAAAAAGCAGAAAACGTGAGTGGGACTTTCACATTGGTGGGTGGTGCGTGCAATGTGTTCGGTCCCACAGAATAGGGCTAAACGTGTAGTGAGATATACAAAGGAACCCTTCTTCTATGGTTCGGTCCTACTGCTTTTTTTGTAGCGTTGCATGAACTCCTACAATACCTGCTACTGCTACCATCCACAAATAATGTTAACTATTCATCATTACCTACTATTAACTCGATATCATTTTTAACAGGTTTGTCTTCATGATGTCCATCGGTGGTTACGGAGTTATAATAGTTATAAATCATTTCGTGACACCCCCAGAAGCGCTGCCACATTTATTTCCTGCTTTGATAGCTCTGTATTCGTTTGTACATTTTGCTGCGTTCAGTTTATATTTTCATTGTCTGCAGCTGCCTATTGAGTGCAACGGTACAAATCAGTCAACCTCTAGATACAAAAAGAAGAAATAATCATGCAAAAAATCGTGTTTAGCATCCAGATTATTTTACTGCACCAAGTTTCATGAATCGACCAAGAGTGCGTTAACTTGTTATACAATTATTATTTTTCGATGTGTAAGCTTATGTAACGATTAAAGGGTATACATGTATTTTGTGTAATTAAAGTAATAGTCATTCGATGTCAATGTTTACCAAATATGCATTTAATACTCCTTGCAGTAAATAAGATCTCATGACAAAATCTGAAACTTGTAGTGACCCCTGGCTCACTCCTTCGAATTTCCTCCTGTGTTATTACTGCACACTACAGTGACTACATTACTCAACATATACTACAATTCCAATTTGCGACCGGCTATACTTCATATAATAACATTTATACCGGCTGGCTATACTACAGATATTGAACTGGATACGGAGTCTAACTGCGTATAATGCAGGAGGTGAGATGTGTTCTGCTGCATGTGTGGCATGTTGTAGTTGTAGCGGCAGACAGGCAACTGAGGCAAAAGCAACGTAGAGTGAGACAGTGAGAGGCAGGCAGCAAAAACCGGCCAGATTCTCTCGCTTTGCTCATGCCCTTTCACGAGCTTCAAGTAGTTTGTTGCGAGCACGCAGACAAGATACATTCAGACAAGTCTTCACATCGGCCATCTGCTCTCCCATCACCAATTCATCCATACGCAACCACGTGGAATCTGCCATTCAACACATTTTTCCGAATATTTATCAAAATTTCATAGCTTTTAAAAGGAATTGGCACTTCTAGTCCATTTGCACAGCTGCAGTTCAGGTCTGCTTTACCAAAAATCCATTTTCCGCTACCATTACACCATTTTATCGCAGTTTTTTCATCAACAGATTGTTAATCAACGACGGCCGGAACTCAATTCATTCCTTGTGTGAGTGGTATCTGGTGATCGGTGTGTCAGTCAAACAAACAGTCACCTATCTGCCGAATACGTTTTCGGATCGTCGTCGTTGGAGGATGGAAGAATCTTCTGTTGTGGTGTCGTTGCCACAAACAGAGGGCGAAGAACCAGCGGTTCAGCCCGCAAACGTTTTGGTGGACAATGGAGTATCTGCTTTTTCGGATAACGTGAGCGAAGGCTGCTCAAGCGACAGTGGCAAAGGAGGCTCGTACACACCGGCGGACAGTGTCAACGACACCGATCCGGCCGAAGTTGAAACTGTACTCAACCCGTGGACTATTTGTTCGGGCTTTGTCGCTGTTACTGCCTACGCAAAGTCCCTGGGCACTGTGATGCCCAACCACGCAATGATCTATGAATTCGAGATTCCACAGGCAATCGTCGGACGGCTCATAGGAAGATATGGAACGTTTGTTAACAAAATAAAGATGACCACCGGAGCAAATATTATTGTAAAACGTCATCATACCAGCTCCACAATGAAAATATGCGCTGTTGAAGGTATGGCTTTTTACACAGCCCTCATTATCTTCCACTTACAATTATTACGTATTCATCTATCCAACCATATGCTGCACCAGTTTCCTACAACTTTGAATGTAGCTCTCGGCTCTCGCTTTTATTAATTATTATCAGATTAGTACAGATACACAATGTCCTACTATTCCCATGGGGAATTGTGTTTTATAATTTGTTATAAGTTATGAAGATATTTCCAAAATAATACGATATTTAAAATTTACAGGAATGTGTTCCGAAATTGAGGAGGCCATAGCCATGATAAGGGATAGGTTCCCTTTAAAGAGATTTTCATATCTCACTTTGGAGCAAGTGAATCATCAGAAGCCAACACCACCAGCAGCTTCCATCTCCTTTCTTCCTTCCAACAACAAAGTAAGTGTTTATATTCTAATAAAACAAAAAAACCCTTCCGCATTATTTTCACAGTCGATGAACTCCAGCCAATAATTAAAAGTTACTGTATTCCCATGCAATGCTTATAATGGTATTCGTAAATCTCAGTTAGGTTTAATCGAAGGAGTAGTCAATGATGTGACTGTAAGCAATGCAGTAAGCCTGGACATAATTTTTCTTCAACAACCTACTCATCCAACGTACCCTGCGTTGTCAAGACTTCATTATCAGATGAAGTGCATATATGAACAATCAGAAGCTCCACAGCTTGTTCGGCCATTTAACAGTATGATAATTACTTGTAACCTAAAATGTTAGCCAATTCTGGCTCTATGACTTTAAATTGTATGTATGAATAGCCGAACATATTACATGCATATTCAAAGCAAATGCCATTTATTTATATCGTTTAAGATTGAATAAATTTATTTGTATACAGCGGGAGTGATTTGTGTGACGCGACTGCGAAAGGACGAATGGTATCGTGCGGAAGTGGTCGCCGTTCAAGATGACAAAGACCAAGTGACTGCAAGACTTGTTGATGTGGGTGGCTACGTGCAAGTGCCAATTGAGGATTTACGTCAAATTCGAGTGGACTTCGTAACCATTCCTTTTCAAGCAGCCGAATGCAGACTGGCTCACGTTGTTCCCTCTAACGACGGTTGGAGTGAGGAAGCAATAAACTTTTTCAAAGTCATGACTCACGGAAAAGTACTGCAAGCTCAAGTCGTAGGCTATTCGACCACTGACTGTTGCACATTAATTTATCTCTATCGTCTGAACGCGAATCATGTAAGAAAAGATATTGTATTGTCTGAATCAGTACTCGTGTGCATCTGCCCGCCAAGGCGCCAATGCCAAGCCAAAATTAAGTTAATACTATCTGTGTGCCGCAGAGATTAAACTCGAGTCTTAAATATATCATGCAAATAAATGTCGTTGTATTCTAAATAATTTTTTGGATTTTTATGTCTGTGTTCGTAGACGCTAACACTTATTAACGAGGAGTTGATAACTCATGGATATGGACAGTGGATAGGTGACCTGCAGCAGATTCTGGAGCCAAATATGATATATGCAGAGATTGAAGATATGAGCCATAGCTACGTGGAGTGGGCTGATCAGTCAGGCCAGTACTATATCCCGAATAGTATTGATGCAGCGATCCCATCCTATTCTGTAGAGAATGACAAAGAGTACACGAATTGGACTGACATCGATCCGTCGGACGAGTTTGTGTCACCTGAAGGGTCTCAGGTGGCAGAGCCAGAAGCAGCCGTTGTGTACGATGATAAGCACTGTGAGGCAACTGAAACTACGACGAACGAGGAAACGTCTGAAGAGGTAGTTTCATGTTATGAAGTATAAAAGAGTATAAAAGTTTCTTTCTATGTCGTAAATTGGTATCGATATTCTTGTTCTGAATATTTAAAGTCCAACTGGTAAGTTAACTTCTGTTTGTACTACTAAACATTATTATTATATTATGTATAGTTATACAGATTTTATCACTATAAGAAAATAGTCCATATATAGTTCTGGTGAATCATGTGTATACCTAATTATAATCAAGTTAATTTTTCTGACAGATTGAATCTTTGATCATGAGGAGTTGATGAATAAATATAAATATTATATTATATATAAACATATATATATACATATATTGTATTATACGATGAGAGTTTTCTATTTGTGTACAAAATCCAGCAAAGTAGCGAAATGTAGCCCCTTTATTCTTCTATATATTCATTGTTTTAGGCCCAGAAATTCAAAGTTCTCTATGTACACAAATAAAAAACCCTCATGGTATAGAAGCAGTATGTATTAATGTTAAAATACTAGAGTAATCCTTAAGCTATAATATGTATTCTGTTTTAAGCAAGTGTTTACGAAACTGCTGTAACGAGACTCTGTTTGAAGTATAAATGTAGTTTGTTACGCGATTTGTTGGTTTTCATCATTTATTAATAAATCACTTATACCTGGTGTATATCAATATTGTAAGATTTTATTTATTCACCTTCTTTATGCATCATACATTGTTTTTACACGTAATAACAAGAACCAAACGTATTTTTATAAACTCAGTGTACTCAATACGGACTTGTGCACTTCCATCCATTATTTGCGGACAGTTAATTTTTAAATTAGAAGATGAACGGAGTTTTTATCCTCGAAAATATCATGCTTCAAATGTTCCCTGAACAGTAACAGTGTCGGAAGGGAAGCACCCACATAGACGAATAATATCATAGAATTTTCTTGATACTGCTAAATGAATAACATGAACCATTCTGCCTGACTTACACAACCATCAATAATATTTTGTTAGCAAACAATCGGGTTAAATAGTAAATTTAGTCGAAATATGTAGGATACTGTGCCATTGCAGAGACTCGTTTTTAGCAACATTTCTAAATGCAAAAAAGAATATGTACGTACGCATCATCTCTGTTCAGAGACAACTTAGGAATGATCCAGTGAAAATGAATGAGCTGGCCGCTGCCGCTACTATGTACTAACTAGACGTATACTCTAATACTAACTACTGTCAGAGAAACAGAATGAACGATGCAGCGAAAACCTGATCATGAGCCTTCATGAGTAAAAAATATTGTAGCACAGCCACAGAAGATCCCAAGGTGCAATTACTTGTAGCATCCCTATTCACAATGCTTTTTGGCCACATAACTACTAAGACGATTAAAAGAAAAACCGTAAAATATGATTCACATGGTAAAAGTGCACCAATGGAAAGTTTCTGGATTGTGTCCTTATGAAAATTCAAGGTACAGCAGAAAGTATACTGTGTCCATTTGTAAAGTTTACACAGAACTAATACACAGAACTGTATCAAAGTTTGCACCACAATTTTCGATCCTTGTTATCACTGACTGGTAATTTTTCCATGGATAATTCTGTTAGTACTATTTCTCTGCTTTAGAAAATATAAGGAGAAAGGGTCCCCCCTCACTACTATCTTAAACTTCACACATCTTCTTCAATGGAATTGAAGGGATATTCTACACAGTACTCTGTATACGGTAGCTCCTAAATTTAATATCGTACAATAGGTCAATGTCTCAGAAAATATTTTGGTCGATGAAACAATAAGTAGTACTAAGAGAATAGAGATAATTTCATACGCAATCACAACATTGAAGATTGTCACTACTCCAAAGACATTTTCAAGTTAATTTTGGATTATAGGAAGAGTAGATGAAAATATCATCTCTTGATTTTCTAGCTGATTTCGAAAAAGAATAACTTTTAAAATAATGAGTCAATCTATACGATATAAATTTTAACTCCAGACATCCGCAGAATATCTCTTCTGCGCTTCCATTCTTTTCACGTAGGCGGAAGCAACAGACTCTGCCATCGCACCTTCTTCTCTCACAATCCTCTCAATCACATCGTGCACATCTCGAGCCATTTGTTTTGCATCGCTAATAATTATAATACATAAACAGAAGCAAGACATTAATTCCAATAATCAAATCGACGGTTTGCTCATCAAACATTTGCACCCGGCTGAATTCTTACCCGCAAACATAAAGATGAGCGTTCTCTTGTCCAATTAATCGCCACACCTCCGCCGCACGCTCCTGCAATAAATGCTGTACATAACGCTTTTTCTCTTGGTCTCGTGAAAACGCCACGTGCATCTATAGATTGAACATTTGGATGTAAATTGCGTCAGAATTACATAGGACATTCAGTGACATGATGATTCGTTGCATTTCACAATTATATTAATCGGTAGGGTACCTTGAGCACTCCTTTTTCTACGTACTGTTCCAATTCTTCACGATAGATGAAGTCCTCTGCCTTCTTACGGCATCCGAAATACAAAATTGTGTCTCCCACTTGTTTTCCTTCATCTTTCAGAAAACCTCGTTCTTGAATAAAACCTCTGAAGGGTGCCAGCCCGGTTCCAGGACCAATCATTATAATAGGCGTCTGTGGTCTCGTCGGTAATCTAAAGTACACGTACAAAATATATAGTTAGGTTTATCCCTTTGTATCCACAGCTGTGAACAGCATTTGACAATTTTTTGGCTGCACTGGAGTTTTATGTTCAAATCACTTTTTAGGTGAGGTGACCTGAGGACCCGGGGACCCAACTTATATTCAATATACTTTTTAGGGGACCCGAGAGGACCTAGTTCTGATTCTGTTTTTTGCATATAAAAATCATGGTCAATGTAAGGCAGTGGTTGCGCGATGGGGCGGGCAGCGATGCAAATCATTGTTTGAAGGAAATTTATTTTTTGGATTTAATTGTATTTGTTTTTTGTCAGGTTAGGTTTTTTGGATTTTGAAATTTTATATTCAAAACTTCGAATCATATTTAGGTCCCCTCGGGTCCCAAGGACCCCTACAAAGTGTAGTGAACACAATACTTTAGTTGGGTCCCCAGGTCCCCTAAAAAGTGATTTGAACATAAAACTCCAGTTAAGCACAATATTTTATTCTACGGAGAGAAAATGCGAACCTAAATTGAGATTTTCTAACGAAAACTGGAAGCAATGGAAAATTGATAGTTTCATCTGGTTCGCCAGAAGAAGGATTTTGAATGAGTGGAGCCTGCTCCTTTAACCAGCTGGTTGCAACACCTTTTCCTAAACGTCCAGTCGGCGTCTCGTATTTAACCAGCGCGGCTGTGATATGAATGTCTGTTGCATGCACCTGGCCCAATCCAACATAATTCAAAATCACCACCAACGTCACTCTACTGATTATTTTTACACACGCAGTGTATTTATTGTGTGGATAAATGTAGGAATGAACTGTGTGAACAGTTTCTAAGAATAAAAAAAACCTTTGGAGACGATGCGATAGAATAATATCGAGATTGAAGTCTTGGAATCAATTCACACAAATGATCCAAAGCGGGTTTGCAGGTCGTCAAATCTTCGAGTACGTGAACAATATTTCGGTTATCTGCGATCACCCACTTGTTGTACTTCTCTTTTCCTTCGGGACTGCTACCGCCCAATAATTTCAGCAATTCCTTCTCCTTTTCATCTGTAGTGTACTCTGCTAACTCTTTAAAAATATGGGTTCTTGGATTCGAAGTAATATCCAAATAATAAGAAAGGGCAGTGCGGTAAGAACACGGGCAAGGGAACGGATGTTTCTTACTGGAGTCCTCTGGAAAAAATCCAACAAAAATTATTAGGAATAAAAACATAATATTCAATAACATTTTATTCAAATGTTAAGTAAAAATACATAAACAAGAAAATGTTGAAGGCATTGTGTAAACCAGTTCAGGAAGTGGCTACTGGCACCTCTGCCTTGAGTATCAGTGGACCAGTTTGTCTAATTCTAATGGTACTGGGTGAAACCAAGTTTTCACAAGCCAAATTTATTATCATAATCCACTATCTCTAATCTCTAACTAATAAAGACATGGCGCAACATCCTGATATACCACCGTAGACCGACCGTGCTCAAAGTTTAATTTCACAGCTAATTAATGCTTAAATGGTAGACGATTTTTATTGAAAAAGAACTGAAAGTACTCCAAACTTATTTACATTAGAAAACTGGTGCAATCACACGACCGTTCGTCGGACACCAGAGTTTCCTCACAAATGAAAATGTTTAACCCACCCAATTTTTAATTCAGTGACTGGACCCAGTTTCAAAAGATTTGACTCATTCATAAAGTATTAGAGAGTGTGACAGTCAAAAAGACTTACCGTCGAGATTGACCAAGGAAATCACAGTGTCTAAGTCCACCTTAAGCAGTTCTCCAATACGATTAACGAGGGATTCGTCATTTTTGGGGTAGACAGCGATGTGATCACCAGAATCATAGCGCATTTTAGAGTTGGAAATATCAACTTCGACGTGCATACAGGAACGGTCTCCCCCATTGTGCAACTCACGATTAATTTTCATCTTGGCAATGAACGGATTCTTAACATCGAATGGAGGCCGCTGATTTTTGTAGGAATGCAGACGCGCCACTTCTCCACTGTAAACCTTTTCACGTGGCAATGACTCATCATGAAGCACAAGGCGATACTGGCGTATAGACACATCCTCTCCGGAAGCTTCCACTCCAAACTTTTCGCAAACAGCTGGCCAAAATCGATCCTTCCATGAAATGAAATCTTCTTCGATGTTAGCATCGTCATCTCCATTGCCCATTTCAAAGACTCGGGTGCCCCCCAGCTCTTCCATTCGGGTGTCCACATATTTACCCATTGCGTTGTAATGTTCATAAGTTTTGTTACCCAAAGCAAAAACCTTAAAAATGAAAATAAATAAATAGTATCAAATACAATTACGTTTCGAAACATATCGTAGAATGGTATCACCTATCAGGTAAAACTGACGTGTTTCTAGAATTGGGTGCATTTTGCCTTTAGCTTCATTGCTTTTCATGAAAACGCTAAATGAGTCTCTTTCAGAATTAATAGGTGGAGTTATAAAAGAAAGTATCGACCACTGTATCAGACGAACATAAATACAATTGACAATTGGCCCAGATGACAGACTTATGGCAGCATGCAAAATACGAATTCGAAATTTATCTCAGCCTGCCCTTAATTCGTGCTTCAGAGAGGAATACTGATATAAATTTTTTGTTGTATTAATAATGAAAACAGATTTAAGCTACAATATTTAAACGTACATGAAATTTTTTAAACTATTTTTTTAAAGAAAATTTAGAAATTACAACAAAGACATTTAAGAGATTGGGTTGACTTACGGCGTAGTGGAGACCAGTCAAATCACACTCGCCTCCTTGTAACCACTCGTAAAATTCTTGTGCATTGTCTGTTGGATCTCCTTCTCCGTAAGTAGCCACGCAAAATACGGCCAATGAATTCTCGATCTCATGCATCTGAGTCAGCTCTTCCATTGAACATTCTTCAGGGTCTGCAACCATTCCTTTCATTCCATAACGCTGGGCTTCTTTTGCCAAACGACCGGCAAACTCTTCCGCAGTACCCGTTTGACTTCCATAAAACACAACCATATTTCTCCCAGATGATTTCAATTTTGCAATGAAACTGTTGTCAGAAGCACGCGCTGTTAATGGAGTTGGTCTGTAAATTAAATACAACAAATAAATAATGTTAAGATTGTGAATCAGCCTGAACAATGGTTAAAATGGGGGTGTCTGAGATGTCGCTTAAATTGAATCCGAAAAACTCTTTAAACACCTATCTATTACTAGGGGTACACCCGACGCTCTTAGAATTGGCCGTGTACTTTCGTACTTACGCAGGATTACGCATAATTTCGTAGTCTCGTACTGAAATACGCGAGGTCGTTTTGGAGCGAACCGTTTCATTTTTAGGGGACCCGAGAGGACCTAG
>JABASC010003933.1:0-12955 GCA_019776185.1 Plutomurus gul
TAACGTTCCCTTCTCAGACCGTTAAAACGCAAATTCATTTCGCCACACTCCGCTAACGTTAACGTTAGGTACAAGTCTTAAGGTTTAGGCTAAATTAGAACGTACGATAAAACGCTAAAGCTCTATTAATTATTGAAGTATCACTAAAACGCAACGGAAAGTGTCGATTCTGCGTTACATAATTTATGCACGTCTGTAATCAATGCAGTTGTTACCTGTTCGTTCGTTCTCAAGTATTCGTCCCAAATGAGAAAAGTGAATTAATATTGTAATTAATTAGGGTTATACATACCTAGTAGGCAAAAGATAAGGATTCTATAATAGAACACTAAATGCACTGAGCCTCTAATAACATCCAAATTCATTGTACATATTTTATGTATCATGTTGCTACAATTAGTTAGTTAGAGGTGAGCAGTACCACAATTGTACCATAAACGGTCGAGAGTCTCCCAAAAACACACCAGAGTTTCTCATTTACTATTCCGTTTGCATGTGTCTATTCCATGTATTGTCAACATAGTTGCACCTCTCGATATCTGATATTTATCATAAATCTTTACGTTAAATTTAAATTCGTTAGATTTACCATTCCTGTAAGCTGGGTAGCTTTTTAAAAAATCATATGCTGTCGTTCAATTTATTCACCAGCAAGTTATTCAGTTTGAGAAATATTCATACGATTCCATGCTAATATTCAACGCCAAGAGCTGAGTCTGGTTTCATCCAAATTTCCTACATTACTATTCATGGACGGGAATCGACAAGAACATAAATAGGCAATTTGATCTGCTCATATTTGAAACTGCTCTTTATTTTTCACCGTCCTCTTATACAGAAAATGGGAAAATTACTGCTTCAGTGAGTACATTAACAAGATTGAATTACATTACATACGTTAGGTTGCAGATGTTACCTTACAGCCCAATCGACTATATTAAATTTTAGTTGGATTTAAAACCGAGAAAGGTCTGCGGCAACTGGCAAAGACAAGGCAAATACAACAACTGTTAAGAAATCAATACATGAAATTCTAGCATTTGCAATTACAGTTCACTGTCACTTGTGTTTACCCAGGCACATAATTCTATTCTTCCTTATGCTGCTCTACCACTTTACTTTTCCAGAACACATTACTGTATACACGTATACACTCACACTCGTACTGTGTACTTGTACTCTATGAAATATGCATCGTCCCTCTTTCAGTGTTAATTACATGGCTCCAGTTTTTGTATCACATTCACTTACATATAGTGGCCGGTCACCGCGTGCAACATTTAGAAAGACCAAGCTAACAATTTCGAACCGATGATGGGTGGCTACTATTAGAGGAGTAGGACAGCTATGATGTTTTAATTGTTACGTGAAGCCCAGCTTTGTTTGAGAAATGTGAAAGATATAAATAAAAATTAGCGTGGAGAAAGCAGTCGCTTTGCTCACGAACCGCTGTAGCACCGTGTCAAGCCATTTTAATTAAAACTGTCCACTCAGGTGTGTAATCGCTCCACCAGAGAGCCAGCCAACATTGTTTATACATTTTGCGGCCACAAGTAGCTTTTAAATTACATAATTCTTCGATCAATCTTCCCTACTAAATACTGGAAAAGATAAACAAATTAAAAGCATCACTAGAGTCTTAACTTGTATTCCCGTGCGCAACTCAAAATCAGCTCCACAAAATATCTACATAATATAATTACTATTAGAAAAGCAGTAATTTTATGTACAAAGAAGAAAGTATATTTTCTAATCCTTTCTCGATGATTTCCATAAGTTCTACTTTCTTTAATGACCACCGATTCAGTTATTATTAATTTACAAACCAAATCCAAGCCCATTACTTGATGATATTATAAAATTGGCAATGTTGACTCATTCGGATTAATGGCGCGGCAAAAAGGAATTGAAGATTATTTCCGCTGACGAAGAAGAAAATTGTGTACTAATTCAGTTGATAACCTTATTTCTTTACATCCGGAGGGGAGACACGGTCCCTGACCCCGCACCCCCAAAAGGAACCTCCATGTGAAGGAGAGGAATTCGCCCTCATTAACAATCGATCGTCTTGGATCAGCCAGTTTAAATCGACACCAATTTGCAGAAATGAGAACTGACAATAGAAATCATATACAAGAGAGCATATTGGAACATCCGGTATAATATATAAATAGCTCTTCAACCAAAAATTCTGTAATAAATTGAGCATTTTTTTCGCTCTCAGAAAACACGTGGTGAAGATATTTGCAGATATGACAAGGTAACATTGAACGTCGAGTTATTGCAGCCTTTAAGCTGCAGGACACACCAGGATCGTAATTTATATGGAAATCTTTGTGCACAATTCAATTCAAGGCTATTTTAGAACAGTCGTAGTCGTATAATACCACGAATGACAAATAGACCATTCAGTGTTCTACTACGAAACAGAAACGATCATAGAAAACGATCATACCTATACGTTATATAATATAAGTATAACTTTAGTACATATAACATACCTATACAGTGGAAATAATTTAGTTGCTCGGTTGCAAAGCTCAGGGTTGTAATATATTAATCGTATAAAACTTTTTCCAGTGTATTTCTACATTTTAAAACATTTATGATGAGAAGAATATCTTTCATTTGAATGTGGAGCATTATTTCTGTGCCTTTGGTATTGTAGATGTAGATCTCTGCAAAAACAGAACGTTTATTTCATTTATTCCAGATGAAGACATTTCGTTTGACTGTGACGGAAAAAACATGCAATTATATGAATGGAATGCGACTTGAGCTGACACAAATGTAAAAGCAATGCCAAGTACAAAATGCTTTGCTATCTCCCTATAATATCAAATGTATGCAGTTCTAAGTAGGTCATCCTCCCTTCAAGCTCTATCTTTCCCTACAAATTATGGGATTCCATTCACGTAAATCTGTGATACGGCACTCTGTTATTGAGCAGGTAACTATCTAAACTGTCGTCCTCATTGTGTACCATCACTCCCTGTTATCTAGTTTATGACTGATGATGGTTGCGAATGACATTACATGACTTTCGAGGAAGTGAAGCTTGAAAGCGATTGATGTGACATTCCAGTGAGAGTCGTCGTTGTCGAGAGTCGTCGATGCCACCTTCTGTCATTTTTCATTTTCAACACTTTGTAATACATAAAACAAAAGCCTGATCTATTTACATATATATGGGAATGGGATCGCTCCAACTCATTTAAGCAACGGTATTCTAATGTATCCATATTTTGCAAGAGGTTGAAAAATATTCAACTGTGCAACAATAACAATGCCATTGCACTTCACAACTTTACAACATATCAGTAATAGGGTGAAATAAATCTGTTTCGATTTCTGAGAAGATTCTGAAAATGACCAAATTGGGTGGTGGGTCTGAATCAGAGGAACAAAAACGAGAAGTTGCTGCATTGAAAGCTACTGTCAAATGTGAACAAATTAAATGCATTTTTTTGGTATTTTAGCTTTACATATTTGTGTTTGTCCTTTTCCTTCATTTTATGCTCCTCCGTTTGTTTCAGTGACAAATGGAACTGTCAACTTCACTTGTCTCTGTCTGTATTTCCATGCATCTCTCCTTTTGTCTTTAAGCATTTCCTTAACAGCACATTACCTACGAACAAACTACAAAAACATCTAGCCGTCTCAGTTTCAGACAAAGGGTTCACAGATATCCACACCCTTACATATATTCGCAACAAAGTCAGCGTCAGAATTGCTATACATAAAAAGGCTAGACACAATCACACGCATTACTATCTTCTGTCAAAGCATTTCTCTAATCTTTAGTTATTCCACATCATTAGAAGCAAGTGGAGTGGTAGGACTTTTCCGTTCTCCTCAATTTTAGACTTCTGTTGCCAACTGTCTGCCCGATGCTGGCAACCTCCAATATTTTAACATTTTCTCAAATACAAAACAAATGTTCCCTATATTCCCTCCTTTATTTCAGGCAGTATGTCAAATGAAACAAAAGGAATTCCCATCCATCGGTTTATGGTTACATCGGGCTACTAGTGCCGTTTCCAATTACATTTAGTGTAAAACATTAGCAGCCATAATACTAACTGTAATTAGGAACAATTAAGTTTTCAAAAAATGCTTTGTATATACACGCACAGAAATACGTAACAAATTATGTGGTGGTAGAATATCTGCTTTTAAATTATGGGTAGATTTATAAAATTTTAATATGGATACTGATTTACAAATTCCAAATAGTGCTAAATAAATTGTAAATTTTAAGCAGTAAATGTTTGAGTTTTGTATCTTGTCAAGTCAAAATAATGAATCTGATATTTATAATGCTCGCAGTGTCATGCATTCCTTGTCGTCGGTTAGAAAATGTGTAAGCAGAGAATAAACATTTCGAAAGATGTTGCAAAGTCAAAGGACAAACAGACAGTGACAACTAGACATAACTTGTTCTTTTCAGGGAACGCGAAAGCAAGCAATGACATTCTGCTACAGATATTGATGGTGGTGGGAACATGTTCAGACTATTTTTTATCTAATCCTGGTTGCTCCTTGGCATAATTGCCTCAATCATGGTTGGTAGAAATTTTTATACCTGTCGTATAAATGTGAGATGTTATGTTGCCAGTTGATCAAGTGTCGCAATTTTGATTTTACATTCCGCGGTCCTTACTTACTAGTACACTGATTGTATACAGCGGACTTCAGCGGAGACCCATGGGTGCACAATTTCTAATTAAAGATTACATTTGCGGTATCTAGTATACTATCAAGGTTGGATTTTTAGGAAAGGTTGGATTATTATAAAAACTCCTTAACTTGGCTGACTTCTGTTTACTCAAATTCACAGTGCCACGTGTTTGAAGAATTTGACTGACACGGTTTCTGCTAAATTTGTACTATTTCTACCGATAGTTTCACTTGTTGTACTTGCTAATTAAATTACGAGTAATTTATATTCCCCATGTGCATTTGTTCATTTCTCTATTTCTTCCAATTTTTTCTACTTTTTTCTACTCCTACCTGAATTCTGTCTAATGGAAATAGTGAAATCTTGTTGGTGGAAGTGCCCACCGAGTGGAAAAATCCCAACAGAAGTTTTCTTTAGTATTATCAGTCATATAAATAATACATTCTCTTATAATAAATATAATAAATGTGTGTCTACAATTATTGTATTATGATTGGTGAAATTAGAACAGCAGCTAAAAATTAATGAGCACACGAACATAAGTTAGATGATTAGATATATTTTCTCACGCTACCTGAATAACATCTGCCGTGAGACCAATATTAATTCAAGATCAATTTCATGTCGTGATCACAAATTATTTTATCCAAGGACAACACTGTATCATTTTTCAGAATTAAATTCACCAGCCTTGTGAATTGTTCATTGACATTGGGGAAAAACAGCACGCCAGCAAGAAGCATGCGCATAGAGAAATAAATATTTCGATGCTTCGCCAGCCAACACTTTCTGTTTCTACAACACCAAATAATTGTAAGTAAATAATAAGTACTTGAGTAAGTATAACCAAGTAGAAAATACAATACCTAGATGTATAAATATTTTGTTTTTATAATCTAATTTAATAATGTGGTGCATTTTGACCCACTCTTCTGCTAATATGGCACTGACCTTTTAAAGTAAATAAATACCTATAGAATCATTAATGTGGAGATATGGTTTGTGGAATTCAATAGGAATTACTGTAGTGAGGCTGTTTGAAAATAATATCTGAATACATAGATTATCAACATTGGCAATATTATTCTATATTTAAATAGGAACTAGATAATGTCGACCAATGAGATTCATTCTCTGGAGGGGCCAAGTACTTGCACCAAGAATTTCAATTCTGTCGCATAAATCTCTGACGCATTGTGACAGAATGGTTTCATCTTTGCTTGAAACCCTGTATATTATATGATCAGTGCATTACATTAAGTAGTAGTTGAAAGAAACTCGAGCAGACTTTTCAGGCAGTTTCCATTCTTACTGTTTTCGCTAGTTTACAGGCCAGCGCATAATGTGTGTCTGTCTAGGCAGATCTCGTGAAAGAGAAGACAAGAGCAGCTTCTGTCGGTATGCGATTCATCCTGTGAGTGCCCATATTATAAAAGCGTTTCGATCAAACGACGAGCAAGACGACAAAATTGAAGATTGGGAAATAACAAAGAGTGAGAGTGAGAGAAAGAGAGAGAGAAAGCATATCGAAAGCCAACGATAGTCGCTACCAAAGTATAGGATTCACACACACACGAATTGAGTCAATTGTCATCGCCACCTTGTCCACTGTGTTCGCCCTTGCTCGAATGCTTTTGGATAGCAAAGCACGTACCTGTAACCATAGCAAAGCAATAGGCTTGTGTTGGAGAAGTACACATTCCTCAGATGTTCACTGGAAATCGAACGAATGGCTTTACAATACATTCTCCTGCAATATAATAATCGTCTAGATTCTGCACTCGATGTGTACGTGCACACACATAAGATATTACGAAATTCTGTGAGTAAAATGACATGCCCCTTCTCTTTTAACAGCAGGAACAGTATGCATGATTATTTATTTAATCTCTAGTTTTGTCCCGCAATGGCGCCGCGCAAGGGAGGTCGCATCATTTATATGATATAACATCAGGACGCATTATCCTTATACTGGAGGACAAGCAATAAATCTTCCCAGACTGAATCCAGTGCTAAAAAATGTGTGCCAGTGCACTTAAATGGATAAGTACAGCATTGTTATGAACGTATGAACATCTACAGGGTGAACTTTTTTTGATGATGCTTGGCTCTCATTGTCAGTTTGCTTGGTTAGGTGTTAGGGCCTGTTGTTTGGGGTATTATGGCTACTGAACAAACTATACGTTGAAAAATAAACGCTCTCCGTAGCACTCCCGCTTCATTAGTATCTCTTCATTTGTGTATTTGCAATTTTTTTTCACAATCAGTATTTCATTCCTGGGCTTCAGAGTAAGTAGCGTCATTCATTGTTAGATTACGAATTTTGTACTTTTTCAATTTTAGTGAAAAAGAATACTTTTCGCACTTTTGAAAATGGTGATGGTAAATCAGTCATTTGCGGAATGTTTTTGTGACATTTTTGTGAGATAGTTACGTACAAGAGAAGGATGAAAATTTAATTCTGCAATTCTTGTAACTCTCTCATTGTTTAAAGAGATACAAGAATTATTTAAATGTGATACTGGGAATGGAACACTTATTTAACATAGGTATAATTAAATTCAGGGCAAGGGATAATTAAAAGAGTTTACACATTGCATGCATCTCTTCCATTACATTGCATTGGCTTCTTTGAATTGACTGAACTTTTGTTTACCTCTCACATGTTGATTTTCAATGTATTCCTCAACCAATCCATTGAACTACGTACATGCGCACCATAGATGTTTTTGTTTTTGTGTAAGTTACATTTGATATTAAATGTAAAGTGGACACATCACGAATACCTTAACATAATAGTGATTCGATCACTAAAATAATCTTGATTGGCTGGAGAGATGTGAATGTATGAATGTCACATAAAGATGGGTTCTCTTGCCTTGCGGTGTGCCCATTGAATCAGAAGCCATCATAACGAATCCCGAGAAAGAACGTGCATGAATGTATTTATATGTAATGTTTTCCCAAAATGAGTATAAACCATTGAAGCAGAGAAGTCTATAAAATCTCTTATTTTTGTGCGTGTACTAAAACTACAACTTCCAAAATGCTGGTTCCAGGCTCAACTTCTCTTTATGTATAATAATATAAAAATATCCTGCTTTGAGACTTTCACATTGGCCATTTTTGGGGAAATTATGAATTGAAATGTTGTCAAGACGACTTCCAAGAATAGAGAAAGCCGAAATGTTTACTAGCTTCCTATTTATAATGCATCAAACAAGGTATACTACGAAACGAACAGAATGATGTTCACACTTTCCCTTATAAATGATTACATTTTATCAATGCAGACATATTTAACTTTAACCGAAAGTTTTCTCTGCCTTTTAATGGAAGAAAGAGTTATAATGGCTACTCAGGTATTTATGTATTTAGGTAGGAGAATGGTTGGGCTGCGACTCTGCGACTGGAAACATCTACTAGTTTGTACTACAAGTTTAAAGTAGTAGCATTATGTGCAAAGTTTCTTTTCCTTGAATCTTGAATCACTATATGCATGCTTAGTAAATAACAAAGTTGTTTACAATGTGCACGAAATGCAGGAAGCACAATGGAGAAAAATGATGGATGAGCCGTCGTAGAAGATTTTAATGGCCCATTGGCAAGAGAGGAGAACAACATAACCAATACATAATTCTAAGAAAGTATTTTGGTATAAGGCCGGCAAAGCACGACTAATAAAACTGAATTCAGCATCCTCCGTGTCTCGCTTGGCTCGTTACACATAATACTAGATTGTGCTCAGTCCATTGTGAAGAGGTCTATGAATCCACTGGAATAATAGGCTACTATGTACTTTTAGATAGATATGGATCTGATGTAGCTAAACCACACTCAATAATTTGAATCCAGTGAAAGAACGCCCACAACCAAAAGGTAAAGTAAGGAGGCAGAGTCTGGTAGTTGAAAGAATTGAATGTGTACAACAGTTTTCTGTGGCCCGGAACATTTTCGCTTTCTATTGTGTCAGTCTCTGCTTATTCCAAGTTTTCCAAGCTGATGGTTTCACCATGTACACATTCCTAAATGATGAAAGAAGGGGTTTTTGTGCCCCTGTCCCAACATATCTATAAACTATGTATGCAGAAGACAAATAGCACTTTCTTGACTTTGTACAACACTAAACTATACACTAAATGCGGAGCACCGACTTGATATAGATGTTATCAAACGTGACTTCAACGTTGGCTTATTTCAATCCATCTCGAGCGCTTTAACGCTGTACAAGTAGCTTCTAGGGTTACTTGTGAGAATAAACGACTGATTGTGGTTTTATGCATTATCGGTTCCAATCGATGATTCAATTGTACGCTGATGTTTACATAAACATAGATGATTCAATATAATTCAGCAGCACTTCCCCGGCCACCCAAACCCACACCCAGAAACATTGTTCAGAGCACCCACTATGTTGACAGGGGACAAATTGGCCAAATGGTGGGGGAGAGAGAAATTGGCTGTCCAGTTGGCAAATGAAATATTGGAAAAATATGACGCACATAAATACAAATACAACAAGTGAAATAAAACCATAAAATATGAGACAAGGATAAAATAAATTTCGGCCTGTAGATTGTCTTCTTAGTTTTTAATGAATTTTTGTTTATTAAATCCATACATGAATTTCCGTGAATGCTTCATTTCACTATGCAGCTAAAGTACTCTATAAAGTGTTATATACATGGTTTTGCTTTTACAATTAGTGTGAATCATTAAATGTCCTTAATTATTCCCTAGCTGGGTACTGTGGCATGTTCTATCTGTTCCAGATTTGGGTTAATTTTTTCTTAACGTAAGTCGGACTGAAGTAAGGTTTTCAACTTCTTCTTCACTGTGTGTAGTACGTGATGGATAAGTAGCATAAAAGTATGAGAGTGTGACTGGATATGATATGGGAAAAGAATCGATGGAGGAAGCGACGAGGAGAATAAAGAAGTGTTCGCATAAGATTACAATCGTTCTCACTTTTATTCTTTTTGTGGGATAGTTTTCGTACTTTTGGCTGGCAGTTTCAGCTCACCTACAGATGTGAATGTTTTGGCCATTCTGCATTCACTGTGATGTGACTAGATTCACTGCTCGTATCAATTCAATCATCCATCCATCTACCTATCCATGCAAAATATTCGAAAAGCCATGTCTGTCCCTGTCGACATGACATTCCGACTCTCATCTCCCATTCACCAATTGCGCCTTTCTTTTCCATCTCGGCTTCCGCAAAGGACTTTCCACGTCCCTCTCGTGTCACTCCACTATCTCCTTGCAAGGACAAGTACAAATCTATGGTAAAACCTACTCTACATACGTTTCACTCTCTAGCCATGTAATTCGACGTAACATGCATGCTTCCGCAGGTCTGCGGAACCATGGTCTTAGCAAGGCTATATATATATGTATAGAGAGAGAGTTTTAAATTTCGTATAAAGTTGACAGTGCGTAATGGAATCTTTAAGTGAATATTCCAGAGCAAGAATTAGAATTACACAGAAAGCATTCTGGAAAACAACCCATTTTTAATCATTTAGAATACACGACTTTTTTCAGTGGTACTTTTTTTTCTAAATTTTAATTAGGTACACATGTAGAGACTATGATCTGCTCGTGAAATGTCTACCTTCCGAACAGATTTAAATTTTCAGTTCAACGACTGATTTTTCAAATATTTAATTCATTAAGTATACACCAACTCTTCATATTAGTATGTCTGCATCAGATTTCACCAGGTTAACTACACAACATGAAATAGGAAGTTCCACAAGTTCTGGCTCACTTAAAATAATAAATCGAATGAGGAAGATAGGATGGGACTGATGGAAGATAACACAGTAGATCATGTCCGAGCAGTGCAGCATGATGGGGTGAACAGACACAACAGATGGACAAGCGACAAGGAAAAGGAGGACGACCAAAGGAAAAACCTCTATCTTAATCTACTCACAAGAATCAAAACTTTAGTATGGTTACCCATTGTATACACGGTTACAATGTGTATGAGTTTTATGCGTTGTAAACAAGGAACAGATATACTAAACAGTCATAGTGACGAAAGTACTAACGAGATTGCCTCTATCTACTGATGTATATAAATATGTATGAACTCCCAAGCTAAAAAAATATGCATTGTTAAAACTGATTTTGCGTTTTTGCTTATACAAAAGTGAAAGCAGCCCACACATACATTGGCCAGAATGAATTCTGTTGGGTTTTGCGGAAACTCTGACATTATTCTCCGTAGAGACCATAATAGAAAACAACTCCTGGGAATTTATACCAGGAGTAAATTGGTGGTATGGCCGCAGGCTCTCATTACTTTGACCCTTCCCAGGGGCTCTGTCCCCGAAAAGCGAACAGAGTCATTCTCATCATATGTGCGGTTTCCTTTGTCATTAAGGTCCAATATGGGAGCAGCATTGCATGATTTCTAATTTATGCTATTGTAACACCAAAGCGAAATAATTTAGTTGTTTTTCAGCAATGCCTACTCGAGTGTGTCTTGACACAATTTCTTGTTCCTTTGAATTCGCGAATATGAAACGATGCGTTATTGTAGGTTTGTGATATTGTAATGGCCTATTATTACTAGGTACAGTAAATTTTTTTCAATCACTCATTTAGATAATATTGAGGTTATGGAATTGAAAATACCGAGAATTTACACAAAAATAATTGTATTTTCTATTTTTATCGATACGTCTTTGTAAATTCCAATGAAAAGGAAAGTAGTTGTAGTCTAAATCCTTTATGGATTTTATTATACGTACACATGTTTAATTAAAAACATAATAATAAATAATATAACGACAGGTTTAATGCTATGCTGGATGCTTTCCTTTATGCCATCTACTTAACATTCAGTCAACTTAAATTCTTTTATAAATTCCTTGAATTTGAATTTTAAAGAATAGATTTGTGGGTTGGGGAAATGATGAGTCTTCTTGTGTGTTCAGCTCAGATGGCTTATGGTGCGATGTTAATGGGATGATGTGAATGTCACGCTGTTTGCATCTGACAAGTCAAGCCTTTTGCTAATACCTAGTAAAGCCATTGCGTCAAGTCATCCGTCCCAAAACTCTCAAATGCCAGATGCCTAATGTCTTTATGGGAAGAGACCAACCTTAGGATAGAAATGGATGATGGATGACGTTCTACCTCCTTCACTGTTTCGTCCTCGTCCGCTAGCAAATGTCATTGAGTGAGT
This sequence comes from Plutomurus gul, assembly GCA_019776185.1. Lineage (NCBI taxonomy): Eukaryota > Metazoa > Arthropoda > Collembola > Entomobryomorpha > Tomoceridae > Plutomurus > Plutomurus gul. The sequence continues at coordinate 11,883 of JABASC010003933.1, forward strand.
GTCAAAGTATGTCAAACCATAGAAAGCCGTGTGATGATGTGAAGTGAGCAAAAATGTAGACCATTCCTTCAACCGCACATCACGCACAACATGGCGCATTCTCAACGTGCACTAAATGCCAATCGTACGTAGCTTACATATTGCAGTCAGCAATAACCATCTCACACAGTGAAATCCCCTTGTCAACCATAAAATCATCCATACGCATAATAATCTTTTGTGTGTGGTTAAAATTCTAATGCATTGAAAACTTGATATTAGTCTTTGGGATATTGGGATGATATGATTAACACACAGAGTACAGAGCACCCTTTGGAAGTATGTTCTCATGAGAGTAAGTTTACATGTTCACAGCAAAGTTTGGCTCGGATGGCACATTTGCACACAAACACCCATGCATGCAAACATTTAGAAACATCTGGATCAGGATGCTTTGTTAGCACGTGGCATACAATATTTAACCACGGCACATCTAAATATTCAAACTTACGTTCAATGTCAAATATGCTTAAATATGCTAGTGGGTATCTAACGATTGAAATGTCATTACGTCTCAAAATTACAGAAATCTACCAAAATTGATGATATTACATCGGAATGATATCAAATACTCAGGCGCGTTAAAGGGAACCCTGCGTTGCCAAAGTGGAAAATGTGGATTTGTCCTTCTCCACGGAGTGTCTGCAGAAATAATAACGTTACAAGGGCATCGTGCAACAGAAGTAATAAAGAGTGCCTTCAGATTTTCCCTAAATACTAAAGGATGCTAGCACAGAGCCACTTTTGTATGCTCACAAGTCTTTATTTATCCATCATAAGACTCCGTAAACTCTAATGCTTTCACTGGTTGAGCAAACCGTCCAAACACAACTCATCAGATTACAAACTAAAGAAACACTCTTGTAGTTTGCAACGTCAGCTTTCTCCGCTGCTTATCTCATAGAGATGTAAGCATCTCTGCTTCTCTCCACGATACTTTTGCTAAGACTTACAGTAATAAAGTCTGCACAATTCCAGGAAACTATTTAGCAGCTAGAGAATAACGAGTATTTTATTCTAATTATTACACAACA
>JABASC010003934.1:0-12952 GCA_019776185.1 Plutomurus gul
TATTGTTTAAAAATTCTACGGAACTACCACAAACTGGACCAATCGATAAAAGTAAATATTTAATTGTGAAAAATAGATTGATAAAAAAAGATGGAAGCGTTACCCATTTTGTCATTTAATTGGAAGAGATCCTTAATTCAGCAGTTTGATAAAGAAAGAAATTACGTGTACATTACAGACCACACATCGTAGGTTATACAGGATAATTAAAACGAGCTTGTTTATTGATAGTAAAATAGCTACAAAACAATACACAAACCCATCTCACGGCTCCAATATCCCCACATACATTATACCACGAAGACGGATTCTTTTTCGTACAAGAATGTGATAATGATATCAAATAGTAAATACTTACAATAAAAACTTGACCAAAGACAAAGAAGCATATCGAATGAAACATTATTGCTATCAATTAGATAAGAGGCGCACCTTGAATAGCATTAAGATAAATAATATGTTGAAAGTCTCGGATAGCCTCTGAATCAAATCCCAGTCCATGGATTATTCTCATCTGCTTTAAAAATGTGGATTTACCGCTCTCCCCGGCCCCGAGCATTAAAATTTTCACCTGTAACAACAAAACAAAAAATCAAAAATAAACAAAATGAGAAATTGCTTTGAGATTTCAATGGTGTGTGTGAAAGTTTGTGCAAATGCGTATTTGGTCCAAAAATTGCATTTTAAGTTTAGAAAATGGGTAAAAAATATTGGAAAAATGGTGATATAAGCGCATAATATTAGGGCTACCACCATGGTATTTATGTTATTTATAACTTCATGAATATCCTTATAAATGTTAGGTTAGTCCAGGGGATCTGGTACTTAGTACTTAGTGTCAACTTATAAAGTGACAGGTTAATCGATTTAAAAGTACTGGCTAAGTTACTAAGTGTCAACTTATACAGTGTTAGGTTAATCGAACTTTAAGTCCTGGTAGCTAACAAAGTATAAGGTTAGTGTTACGGTTTAAATCTACCTCCACTCGCCCTCCACCTCATCCTGTAACCATTGCTTTACATTAACCGCAATTTCAATAAATTCCATTTATTGAACCGGTTCTCAATTTTTTTTGAAATTATTCAAAAACTTCTAACGATAATAATTTGATGTATTGTTACTTACCGCCAACGCAAATAACTCGTTTATATTCATGAAAATATCTATATTACCACGTCACCTCTAAAACTATTTTATTTCTAACATTGCATTCCACATTTTTCAACATTTTTTACCCATTTTCTAAACTTAAAATGCAATTTTTGGCCCAAATACTCATTTGCTAAACTTTCACATACACCATTGAATTCAGCGTAAAAAACTGCGTCGAATGGTATCTCACTCATAAATAACCTGAAGCGACAATTTGCGCTATTTGTTTCCCTTCCAATCAAAGAATTTGCCATTTTAATACGTTCGGTATACGGCGAAACAGAACTGTAAAACGCATGCGATGTCACCTTGTCACCTTAGGTAAGAATGGTGTAAACAGTTTGCAAATGAATGAAGCGAAATCAAAATCAGTGAAAACTTGTTATTTTTTTGGTGGAAAATGTTTTAGGTAAAATAAACTAATAATAAACCGCGATAGGTGCGAGGAGACGCACCCAAAGAATAAACAAACAATTTGTTCCACACAGCTTCGAAAATCAATACGAGCCAATAAAACCATACTGGATTAACCAGATGCTATTTCTGTGTAGGAACCAACGAATAAGTCTATTTAAGAAATGAATGCATACGCCAATATAATACATTTATAAATAGTGCGTTTCCATGAAAAATTATTGACCTAGGGGAATTCATTTGAAATATCTTCTCGGAGTCTGCGTCAATGAAAACCTCAAAACCAAAAGGGTTGAAGGTGGCCCTTGTCCCACAATAGATAATAAATGAGTAAACATTTCCTCCGCGATCGGTCAACGAAGGAAATGCGTGACTAATGCATCGATAACGATGGACAGTATTGCACAGTCATATGGAAAATCCCACGTATAATAGGTTAATTGGCAAAACACAACACACCAAAAATGTTTTGCACTTTACCGAGAGCTTGCAGTGCAGTGTTAGTGAAATACATGTAATATAGACATACTAACTTGTTGATAGCATAATAAACTCAATTGAGAAAAAGTTCAAATATTAGTATAAATTTGACAAGTTCAATAGTGATTGAATTCACGGTCAATTAAATTTACACAAAACAAATACAATTTATTTAAACGGTCAATTTCTACAAATATAAACGCTCAAACGCCCATGGTAAATAAATGAAAGGAAATGACTAAATGACGAGAATGTCAGGATATAATACAATATATATGTACACGTAAAATGATGCTGACTTTAAACATAAATAACGAACGTAACATTATTATTACATTTACGATTGGCCTTGTACTTCTTTCGTTTGGAGGATCTTTAATTAAGTCCAATACGTTAAGAAAGAAGTGTAGTGACTAATTTAAAATAATTTAGCAGCATACAACACACACGAAATTGTGTCATACATTTTCAATATTTTCAAATGGAATTAGTATTTCAATTTAAATTAATAAAGAGTACGAATGTATAACCAACTTGTTTCCGTCTGTCTCGGCGCTCCTTTGCAAGAACCTTATCAATTCTTTGGGAGTTTGATTGTTGTTCCATTTCTGCAGGATCGAAATTAAATCTCCAGCAGCACCCAGCCGACATCTTCCCCAATCAAGCTTTCAAAACAATACTTGAAAATTTCTAATGTTGTGTACTCAACCCCATGGCTAAGATTCCCCCTGTCTTTGCCTCCAGCCAGCCTAGTAAATTAAACACTAGGTGGTATTACAAAAATGAAAAATAGTTCTCACAGTCCAGTTCGCTATTCAAATAAATCACATGTACTCTGCACGCACGATTCACGTCAATCAGGAAAATCCCTAGAGCAACTCCTACAAAAGTTTGTACAGGCAAACCACGATTAGTAATGTCCAGAATGGTCCTTTGCTGTTTTCCACGACTAAGAATATCCTTGTTATTTATTTTTGCTTAAGTACTCGTGAAAAGAGCGTAGTTAGATGTTGTTTTTGATGATTCGATGTTTAAATATGTAAATTTGGTCATGTTTTATGTCAATTCTTCATTAATTTACTAATTTACAACCTTGAACACAAATTTGTGAATTTCCAAAAGTTTTGGCAGATGAAGAAGCAGAAAATAAACAATGTTGACTAAACTATCACTGAAAACTTACAGCCTTTGAATTTCAGTTTCACACAGCTGATTTTGATAGTTCTCAGATTTAGAATGCATTTGAATGGAATGAGTTGTTTTCAGTTTATCAGTGAAGGTCCATCATCCTGGTTAAATTGCGATCGATTGATTGACAATGTAGAAAATTAAGAAGCACGCTAACTTGTAAGTTTCCACTCAACTGACTTTCCAACTTTCAAACCATAACAATCACACACACAAGACAGAAATGGTCCCGGATCTCCTATCAATTTGTATTTTATATCTAATGGTAGAATTAGTATAGCTTTTCAATATCTTTTGTGCTGAAGTTGGTTGACTTGACTCTTTCAATCGAAACGGCGACAGTGATTACTCGAGTGTCCGTAAACTGTCCTTCTGTTGATCACGTTGACATGATGTAAATATAAGTAGAGCTATCGCCGTTCTATATCTGGGTCCTACTACTGTATGTATATCTTGTTTTAGTTTGCTCGCTGTGTGGCCTGAAGACCTCAAGTCAGCTCAACTCGAGTCAACTGAACAGTAGGCTTCCAAAGATGATTTTACTTTTTGCATCAGTTGTTGTTGATGTTCGGATCTGCTCGTAATTCAAGCATCCTTAAACACATAACTCTCTCCTTCCGTATGTTCAGTGTATAATAATATAGCTTGTGCTCACTCGAGAATCCTTTGATGGCAGAGCAGATCCCTTTACGACTGCTCACTTCGCACCAAAGAAAAGACACTGTGTGCACCAGGAGAGTGCATCTAGATGTATGTGTGTCGGAGTCGTTCCATACTGGACAGGCTGCTTCACTCAAGACTGACGGTATAGCACGATATATATGCATCTATACAAGAGAGAGTCTATTGCCACCACAAGGGACCTAAAAGACGAATAAACGAGTATAACGATAATACTAAAAATAATATCATACAGTACTCAGTACACTTGCCCATCTACTTATATTCCAGTTACTGTTACAATAAAATATTATAGCTTACCAATAACCTTTTAACTGAACACGAGGCCCGTCGTGCGTAACATAAATGGTCCAAGGAGTAGACCAAGGGGTTCTTAGAGTCTGTGTACATCTGGAAGTCTCTCTCTTCTACATCGTCGTCCTAAGTAAATATACGAGAACGACTATTACCATTAGAGAAAAAGAGTCATCATGACCATGTCTTACTTTACTTATCTGTCCATTATCTTATAGTGCATATTAAGCATGCAGTTAAGTTTAAGTGAAGAATTAATGTGAAGCAGTAGTAATAGTAGTTACACACAAAAAGTACGGCGAAGCAACACATAAGTGCATTACACAAAAGTTTACAACGTACTACATGTACAGTGCACGAGGAGATTATGAATCTTGGCAGATGTAGGGAGACGACCAAACGAATCATATCTTGTAGAGGTGCTCCGCTTTTCTACCACTACAACTCCGGATTGACTCTACTATACTGCATAATATATCAGGTCTTACTCTCTCTGGTAATCGTGAAGTTAGGTGAACAGTGAACTCTGAGAGTGAGGGAGTACATACAAGTACAACTACTACGATAGTACCAAAGAGAGTCAACACATATGCAATATGCAGTCGGATTACACACAACGAAGTGCCTGTCCATGCGCACATAGTCAAGGAGTGGCAGTGGCTGTTATTGATTCGAACTCTCAGCACAAACTTTTCTATTGCTCAACTTTATCCAGAGTAGAGAGCTAGAGAGAGAGAGGAGAGAGAGATCCATACGACGTGAGTGTAGAGACCACAGCATAGCGTGTGAACGTTGAGTTGTGTTGACTTGAAGGAAGGGAAGGCAAACAACACTAAGTAGAGAGCTAGAGAGAGAGAGGAGAGAGAGATCCATACGACGTGAGTGTAGAGACCACAGCATAGCGTGTGAACGTTGAGTTGTGTTGACTTGAAGGAAGGGAAGGGAAGGCAAACAACACTCATCATCATCCTTCCTGTGTTGTGTGCGTACGAGCTGTGTGGAATTCTTTTGACTCATTCGCCCAATACACCAGGCGGCCAGTTCCGACTCCAGATAGATTCGGTGTGTACGATATCGTACATGCATACCTAATGCACAGAGTGAATTGGATTCTTCATTCACTGAGGGAACGGAGTGTGTACGGTCCAGTAGTAGTGGGAACGAGAGCGAAGTACGTTTCCTATTTGTATTTCATTCCAGCCAAGACCAATAGTCTCCAGTCATTTAATGTGAAACGAGTGGAGCGAGCGAGACTAGTCACTAAGTCTAACTCCGGAAGATGCTAAGAACCAACTTGCTCTCACGTAAAGCTTCCCAAAGTATAGAACGGAATTTCCGGAATTGACTCCAGCGGAAAACTTCCGCTCCCCGGTAGAAGAAAGCTCGGCACACACACACGCACCCATATACAGTTCAAGAAGTGAAGGTTCTCCGAGACAATACAGCACTTCTGGTGGTGGTCGGCTCTGTTGGATTGGTAGTCCCTCAGATATCTTCATCACCACCACCACCATCCCAATTTTCCGCTCGACTCTTCCGAAAATACGACATGTCATGGTGGTTTGGTGTGCAAGCACGGTCTTGATGACCTGACCCCATGACTTTGCCTAAGTGAAATACTCAACATCCACCATGCACTGACTAATCACGCCGAAATTGTGCCAAAAATATTTCTTCTCTCACTGTTCATTCCATTTTCTGTTGCCGGCTGTGATTTTTTATTTAATTTCGTATCCAAGTCTGTGCAATTACGTTTTGTATACGATTAGAGTGTAGGGGTCGACGAAGTTTTTCGTCTTCAATAGATTGCTGATTGATTCCCTTTAATTTCCTGGCCTCACTACACGCCCGACACGCCGTCGACTTTAGAATCTTTGCTCAAATTGTCAGTCACTACTAAGGAAGAGAACAAAAAAAAACAATACGGAAAGAAATAATATAGTAAACAGATATTTGTATTTAAAAAATTATATATCACATCACCAAATTTTAAAGCGTAGAAGCCAACCCTTCGAGTGAGTGTACGAGTGTTTTTCTACACAAAAATTGACTAAATATGAGTGGATTGAGTACAGGCGGGCCACCGCCTTGGTTAGCAAGATTTTTCCATCGATTTCCTCACATAAATGTCACGGGTCATCGGGTGAATTCCACCTTTGACTGGAAGAATGAAGTATATTTGGAGAGTTTAGGGATTTTGGCGTCTTTTCCAGCCTTGTTGCTCATCTTATTCTTGGTCATTTTGCTCCTTTATCTTCTTACCCGGTGCTGTGACCGACATGCCAAGAGGGACAGACCTCTGCTATGTCTTAAAGTTCTACTCGGATTCCTTGGCATCGCCTGCTGGTATGTTCAATCAATTATTCCACCTATTAAACAATCAAATTCATCATTTTCTGGCCATTAATTTTCCAATGACAATTTATCACGTTTAAATGTAATTCGTTTTCAGCGCATCCATCGGTCTGGGTCTCTATGGTATCCTAATTTTAATTAATATATATTTTTTACAGATCATTTTAATTAAAATAAATAAATACATTTTTAAATTAAATTTATTAAAATTTAAGGTAATGACGACTTCCACAATGGGATAGAAACTTTTGTATTATCCCTTAAAAGCATTCATCGCTACTTTGAATTAATTACTATCCAGGTAATCAAACAGACTCATTCATTTCAAATTTGCATATTTCCAGTTAAACCATATACCTACAAGTAGTGCGCAGAAATCCCGATTAAATATTTACAATGCACAATCGTATACTCAAACACTGACTTTTTGGCACAAACATCCATGTAGGATGTGGCTTTGTTTGTCGGTGCCCTCCACACACCACACACGCTCAGCACGAGCATCCAAAAACCGCCAATTCATGTGCCATTGCCATTCCCCTATTCTTTTCCAATTTAGCAAAGTGTCGCGTATTCATTCATGCAGCCTCGCAAAATATATCAGTTAAATTAAAACTGCAGTGTTTTACCAACGCTTTGATTTATTCTGCACTCTAACAAATCATCGTAATCTATTCATGAAGCAAATTAGACCCTTTCGCAAGATGCAATAACTTGTATGTACAGTTTTAAACAGTTTGTTATGTCACATCTATTAAATCCTGTAATTTTTAATTTTATTGGTCTGTACTTCGACTCACCGAAGAATTAATTAATGTACAAGAGATATGCAGAAGATTTTTAGCAGTAATTTCCCTTAGCTTTGTCAATAGATCCAAGTGAATTGAGTGATGTGTCAAGTCATTATTCATGCGAAAATATAAACTGTCTTTTGTACAAAAATGCTTGCACTTTGCACACATTGTCCTGGAATTTTGTAATGCATACAATTCTTCTATTTACATTCAGGATGTCTGTGAATGATAACAGAGAGTCGAATGATAGATTTGCAATTTTTCGCAAGACTTCCATCAGTAGAGAGTAATAGTATATATATGTAATGGCTATATCTTCCACACGATATGTACACAATATAAGTTCAATGCATGACAAGTCATGGGTATGAGCAAAATTCAGTCTATCTAGTTCAGCATAAAATCCTTGCTTGCTTCTACATTATGCTGCGTCTGGGAAACGATTATTGTATTCCTTTCTATTCTATTAGCAATTTTAATGTCTTTCTTCAGCATTCGCATTCAACAAGAGATTGCATGTCTTTGTCTTGTATTGTAACTAACGGCCCATATAAATGTTATCCAAGTCAACTATTGTGCATCTATACTTCCTATATATAGATTCATACGGTAAACACCCATCCTTCACAGGCTAAATGTCTCTAAACGGTAGATTTTACTCTAACATATTTCACAATATCTTTACTTTTCCTACTACTTATGATGGAGCCACAGAATAATATAGTCCACTGAGCACTCTTCCTTCACTGCACAGGCTGAATAAGAATTCTGATTATTGGACTACACAGTTAGAATAATAAGCAAAGCCAGTTCCCTATATATATGAACTTGCCCAACTTATGTCCTAACTGCTATTATGTATTATTTATTACACAGTATATTCTTTTCACTCACAGTCACAGTGTCCCCATAAGACTGTGTGCATTATGTACAAACACAGTTGGAAGAGAGCTGCGTAGTCAATTCGCTAATTGCTACCACACATTCCATGACATGATGACACACAAAAAGATTTATGATCCTAAATCGAATCTCCATTTCACTACTTACAGTTTTGTAGACAGAGTATTTCCTGCGCAATGAAAAGTTTGCTATATGGTTAACGTTCGAGTACTACACATCGACACGCGAAGGAGTGGACGTTTAAACTGATGAATAATTTTGTGCCTTGTTTTCTTCTCTCTGTAACAGACAGCTGAAGTTCAATCATCGATAGAAGTCGGCGTCTATCCGCTCATATCCCGCCTGGGTGTTGTATTTGAAAAGCCTCTCGTAAGTCCTATCAATGAAAAACAGAGTACTATAAGCGCTTACTAAATATAAGAAGTGATGGATACCCGTCACCCGCTTACATGTTATATACGTGTACTCTGGATTTCACATCAAACCGAAACTGCAGCGTAATAATAATACAGAAAACAATATTGAAAGCTTGCCTCGCTCATCTCATTGTTTTATAATACCATCATTAAATTACAGAAGCATGATATCACACGACACAAATGGGGTTTGATGTCAATTGAGCGTAAGAGTTGCATATAAAATTTTGCAGAGGCATCCGTGTACACCGACAAGGTGTCGTCGTTTATTTGCCATCCAGAGACACACAGAAGAGACACAGAAACAGGGATTGTTGAATAAATAAACAGACGTAATAAGTAAGCCAAGCCAGCAGATATGTTTGGAATAGTAGATAACATTACAGTGCTTCTGTGTGTATAGTTTCTATATATATATAGTATTGTTTAGTTATAGAAGGACTTGACTCTGGGGTTGAATATTGAAAGGTGTTATTTTCAGATTAGGGTCCATATAATTCAATTATAATTCGGCTATGGGAATTTCTAAATGAATGCAATGCAAATTAGATGGGAATAACGGACGGAAACATGAACTGTAACATTAAATGACTCATCGGCTATTTGGCCTACAATCGTTCTCTTAAATATTTAATGACGGGCAAACGAGTCCAGTAATCACATGGTGGAATTCGACATAGATGAGGAGGATGGGAAAAGGGAGGCAAGCATAATAGGCCAAAAGTATCTGTGTACACACAATGCAAATGAAATGTAATGAATAATAAATGCATGTGAAATCTCGAGTCCACGGACTCGATTCAACTAATGCATGTAATAGACAGCAAAGTTGGCAATACATGAGCGCAGTGAATTAAATAATAAAAAATGTTTTTGTTTTGGAACGAACCGATCTGACTGTACAGGGTAATGAGTCTGCCCATGTAGAGTTGCTCGCACAGATGACCTACATGGAAGGAAATGTGACTCAGACGCTAGAGAATGCCCGGACACTAGGCAACTTCTTTGAGGCACCCAAGGCAGCTTCTCCTCATTCCATTGTGCAGTTCATCGAGACAATAAGGTTAGTTCACTTTCAATTCTCCTCCGCGACCTCCTTCTTCTCTTACACATTGGATCGACTTCACGTTCTTTGGCAAAGAGCAGCTGAGAACTGTTATCGTATCAAAGAAATGCTTCTTATTATGGTTATTTTCTCTGGCTCCCCCTGGTCTTGTTTAGTCTGATAATTCTGTGAAAGCAACTTCTACTAGCCGTGGATACAGAACACAAATAAAGAATGAAAATGAGTATCATGCAATCGTGAACGCAGTTATGATAAAGCGAAAGCAATACAAGAGTTCAATTTGAATTTGGCTTCTACGCTGCTCCTGTGGAATATCGCCACTTCTCTCTTCTACTTCTATTTCACCAGTTAACTAAATCACACGAGTCTCTATTCCTACAATACACAACATTCTAAAATACTTGACAGCTTGACATTTGCATTTCTTTTGCAAAATTCTGTAGCAAAAATGTTTAACAATTAATGAATCCATATTAGTGTCAGTGTCATACGAAATAAGATGAAAATGGAGAACTTACCATATGAAGTAATGTTACACATGTGCTACAAATTATTTAAAAAAAGCTTGTATATGCAGCATATAAGTTGCAGTGTACCTATGTTTACACTATACATGTAATGTACTGTAATGCTGTACTGCAATTTAGCCCTTTGTGGGTGACAGAAATTTGAAAGACTGGTGAACAGAGGACTGTGGGGAATAAGAGAACGGCCACAATTTGGCACTGACACAGAAAATTATATAGAAACTGGAAAAGAGAGTCGAAGATAAAAGTTTTTTTTCGTCCCGACTTCAATAAAAGTTGCTCACACAGTGTAGACTGTATTGCTAACTGACTTCTCTTGGCTTGGCGGTTTTATCGTCTTGTGTATCATGTCATTGATTCTGGCCATTTGCCACGGCCGTCCAGGAATTGAATTGAATGGTGAATTCTGAGAGAAGGATTTAATGTTAATGTGTGCGTGAAAGAAGGAATTAATTTTCTGTTTAGGTGGCCCACAACGCTGACTCTGTTGATAATCTTCATTATATTCTGTGTCGTCCTCTTCTATGCCATTGTTCGTCACTCTCGGTGTTGTTTCATCAGGTAAAAAAATTTAACTATGATTTGTACTGTTTCGCTACTTCATAACTTATAATCGTCATCATCGCTGAACTCCTAGCATCAACACAATAAAAACAAATGTGGAATGCATAAATAAAATTAAACTGCTAAGGAAAATATAGTTTAATCCTTACCGAGTGTTTAGTTATTTTGCTCGGAGGCAAAATAGTTCCCAACTATAATAATAACACATCATGTTCCAGGTTACATTTAGTCATCAACTTTCCACTACTTTTATTACTATTAACGAATTACCATAGTACATACATACATCATGTATATATACTACGAAATTATGCTATATAACTAAAGCATTTCTTAAAATACATGATATAAGTCAGACAACTAAGTATAAAGAGAAAGAAAGTGAGAAAAAACTTTCCAAAGAGAAAAGTTTACATTTTTCCTTTCTATCTTTGTGTGAAAAGAAATGACTCAACGTGAACAGAAAGAGATCGTGTTGCTAACACTTTCAACAGTGGGTAACATTACTCACACATTATTTGGCGTTGAATGGGCTACGTGACGTGACACAAAAGTTGGTCTTTTAATCGATTCGTGTGTGTTCATTGCGCTGTTTGTTGCAGCTTCTCAGTAGTCGGTCTCATAGCAGTCATTCTTAATTGGTCTCTCGTCTCCGTATACCTTGTGGGTGCTGTGGTAAGTTCGAAAGCAGTTAAATTCATTCTCATTCTCGCAAACACCTATAATATCGCAGTAGCAATTATGTTATTTCCCGGCCCAATTCTTACCCACTGTTTTCCACATGCAATATCGTATCCTCCTCCTTCGCTTTCAGGTACCTTAATTCGGCACTGCCAGCGATAGTAATGCACACCAAATGCAATTACCCTCACAATCAAGAGGGGATTGCAATTGAAATCCTTCCTGTACTAAATACAATTACGACTCAATTTAGTAGAGGAAGAGAGAAGAGGAATTTATAATAATAGCATAATATGTAGCCAAAGGTTATACAGTTCTTACATGCGAAAAGGAATTAAATTTTATGTACTTGGAATGATGTGTACAGGCACTAGCAGACATTTGCATCAACCCGAACCGGGCCGCGATAACGGAGCTGAGCTACAGCGGAGTCTCGAGAGAGATCTCGGAGTTCTATCTCAATTGTCAGCCTCTGAAAACCGAGCTCGATCCATTCAGGGATGTGGTTTTGTCAGGGCAAAGGTCTCTTGAAGGCGCTCAGCATACACTCAGAGTCATTAATTCCATCGCCGGCACCTACTATGAAAATAAGGTTATTTCACTTTATTACCACGCTGTGTTACAAAGATAAAATTACTCATTTAACCTTTTCGAGGTCGTGCTGTTTGTCATTAAGACTCTTTTCAAGAGTACGCAACTTTGACACCGTGATACCTTTTATAAAAGTTTGAGCAGCGCACTCTCGAATTTGATGTGCACACGACGAAACCGAAGGACTTTGTCTTGCTTCTTGACTGTGTATATAGACTAAGGCTGTTTGCTTGTTAATAATATTTGGAATGTGTGTTTGTATTAGGTGGACGCCATTGTCGACGGTTTGTTCAAAGAGCTGTATAACGTTGAGGGATTCCTCGGAGAGGTAAGCTAAAGTTGCTTTTGCACTTTTAGAGTAAACATGAACGATGGAATGATGGAAAGCATCTCGGCTTCTCGTTGACGTATAAGCTTTTCAAATTAAACATGAGTGACGGAACTGACAGACTTCCTCGAGATATTGTATAGAGTACAATTTGTCGTACAAATACATACGTATTACCTACACTACGATACATACTTACTAAAACTAAATTATCCTGCAATTGGGGACAAAGAAATTAATTAATAAAGTAAGTGGTACACTGGATATTAAGTTATCATTGTAAACGGTGGTTATATACGCAATAAATTATACAACCAAAAACATTCAATTTACATTGAGTTTGGACGATGACGAAGAACTGAAAGGAGTGGATTGCTGAGAGTATTAAGCTACTATTTAATCTTTCCTTTCCCTCAAGGTGAATGGACGGTTTCCGTGGTATCGGCACCGTACATAAGGTGGGTCCAATTTGAAATTCCCTATAACAATTTTGTGAACATTTGGGGTAATAGAGTTGG
>JABASC010003935.1:0-12931 GCA_019776185.1 Plutomurus gul
AAACCGGGGACAGTGTGCTCTCCGAAACAAGTTTGTGTAATTTGAGATTTTTCAAAAGAATGTGAAAAACATTATGCGAGTAATAAAGTAAACTTTAATAAAGACTAACTGCGGAAGCATTTCTTCTCCTAAGATACAATTTCTCCATTGTGAGTGCAGTGTACTCGTGTTATACATAACAAAACAACTATTGTGTAGTGGCTGGTGTAGCATTCACGGAGAAAAGACTTCCATCTCGGAGGCAGAGACTGCTATCACAAAAACTCCTTCAGGTTACTAATTCAACCCCTTCACACACACTTCTTCACAGGAACACACTCAACACACAAAATGAGCACGGTAAAAACATTTAAGGTGCTGACATGCCCCCTAAAATCCATTTCACGTCGATATTCAACACATAATAACTCGAAAAGTCATAAAAAATCTCATTCACACACTTAGAAGCAATTTTTCGCTTTTGTCGAATTGTTGCTGTTTGTGGTGAAAGTTCTTAAAAGTGAGCATTTCTCCACATAAGGGATGAACTGAGAACTGCAGACTGTGAAAGCGATCGACAAGGATTATACATTTTCCGGCCATCTGCAGTGTTGCATAGTGGAGCCCAAAAGAAATGAAATGAAAGCTTCATACAGAGTGTACTTGTGCGTCCTTTGGATGGTATTTTTAGCTCGTAAGCACTCTAATCATTTTTCATTTAACTCGTCTTATTAATACAACCGTCTTTCTCTAATTAAATTATGGGATTCTGAGGAGAAAGCGCCGAAATTAATTGTATTCACTCATCTGTAGCTTACATCATATCTTTTATGTATTGTTTCCATTCCTTTGTCAGTGGTGCATGGGAGTTTCTGGTGGTCATAACTCTTTTCTAAAGGAGCCAGTTGAGATTCTAGACTAAAAGATTTTATTTATCGTGTTGACTAATTGCAAACTTTACTTTTGCTCTTTTCCACGGCAATTCATACGAATTAGTGAAGAGATGGGAGGGGGAAACTATTGTACACTGAGAACATTTATAAATATGAGACAGGGTGGGAGAAGAAAGTGAGACTTGTAGAATGACGTGAAAGAGATTGGGAATAAATCTAAATTATATTTTGTTTGATATTTCACTGAATTACAATTTATTAGGTTGCGGTTGCACGGGTGAAAACTACGAGAAGATATTAGTGAGAAAACTTTTAGAAGATTATGACACCTCGGTGCGACCCTCTAAGAACGCCTCGGAAGCACTCAATGTGACATTCGGACTGGCCCTTACACAAATTATCGATGTGGTAAGTAAAGAGGAGGCTCAAGTCTTTGGTCTAAAACTTAAGTGTAGGACCTCGTAGATGTTCGGATATGCTTTTATAGTATTCTGTGGTATTCATTGGGGATTCCGTGAAAGAAGAAATCCATGAAAGAAAATACGTAAAAGGAAAAATACACACAATTCTGAGATTGTTGGATATTGCAAGTAAAAACGTGCATGTACATATACACTCAGTGGCCGAGTTTGTACTCGGTTGGGTTAAGATAAATATTATGAACAAACCGGCTTATTATTGATAATGTGCTGCCTCGAGTTTTTCAGCTGTTAAAGCTCTTATTTTTTACACACTACAGAAGCGGAAAAAGTCAAGTCTGAACGTGTTCAGAAAACCCCACTGTTATGTAACTCAATTGACATTTACGGAAACCAATGAAATTATATTATCGTATGAGTGGACACAGAGTTTATTTTATTGTCAATCAATAATGCGACAGTGCCATTCCCTTCCTCTTTTGTCTGGTCTTTATGCTTTTCATGCATCTGCTGGTGGTGTTGTTTTTTCGGTGCACTTGGATTCAGAGGCCATTAAGGAAATATTATCTGATCTTTAACAACAAAAAATTATGAATGAATTAGCTCTTTCTAGCAGAACTTACAATGTCTCTGGATAAAGTTATTTTTTAGCGTTAATCGTGTATATTTTCGATTTCCTACATTTATCGTTGCAGGATATTGCAAATTGCAAATTGGGTGTGTCCTCCTCAACTTGTAAAGCAATATCAGTAAATGAAAGCATTAGAGGGAAAAGTCGTTTGAACGTGACAAGCACAGCAGAACATTAAACAGAAAGATATTTAAAGTCAACAGATCTAGATTGGACTGAATGTCAGTAGCAGACAACAGAAGCACAGCAAACCATCAGTCGTTTTTCCCTCTACTTATTTGGATTAGGACTTTGGCCTAATTCGTTTGCCTTCTGTTTATTGTCGTTCTCGTGCCTTGTTGTATTGTGTGTGCGTGTGAATAGAAGAACGCTGGTGAAAATAGCGGAGGCGTTGGGAGGTAATTCAAATATCCTCTAGGAGTTATCCGTAAAATTACAAAATCTATTTTAAAACTTTGGCATTTGAATTTGACGCCATGTGTCATACGTTAAGTACCTACATTGCATCAAACCGTAATCTCCCCTTTTCACTTACATATATCCATAAACTGTAAACACAATAAAATATGTAATATGTCTCTTAGCTGTCTTCGAAGAGAGTGCAACCCTTGGATAAGTTGACTGCCTAAAATTTATTTATAATTTTTATCGTGTGTGTATTATAGGCAGTCAAGCTGTCTGTGGTTGTGCTTCGAGTCGCCCACTACTAAATACACACCACACTGCCGTGTGCACTACAGCGAGAGTGTGAATCCCATTTGGATACGATGAGCAAAGGGCTGCTGCTGCTGGTGAAAATAAATATGTATAATCGTCAATCTATCGCTTCCTCCCACTTTCATCTTTGATTTGTCTTTGACGTGAAATATAAAAAGTATGGAGATGATATGGTATTTTTTTGAGCTTGACTCACTTACTCACATCTTAATGCATTTTATGCAGTCAGTTCGAGTCTTGACAGCCACAAACATTTGACGTTAGGGAAAGTGCACGAGTGTGAAGAATTCATTCTATCACTAATGTATGTAACTAGTTTTCATCAAAACTCTTGAGTCAACAATTGTGAAATGTTGCATGTAAAATCGCATTTGGTGGATATGGTCTATTCGTGAGCTCAGACTCGGAAGAGAAAGCGAGACTCTGGTAAATATGTAGCAAGACAAAAGCAAGGCAATTTTAGTCTAAGGGCACTCGAATTGACTATATGCTATATAAAAGTATGGGGAGACGAATATGAAGGGAAAGTGTGGAAAGGAGGAGCTGATGGCTCATGAAAGAGATGAAAGGTGAAATGAAATTGGTTGTTTAGCAAAAGTTGAAGATTGAATTCTAAGTATGGGCATTTCAGTTAGATTGACTCCATTTTCACAAAATGGAGTCAAAGTCAGGAACGTAATGTAAAATAAAATAAAAGCTGATCCGATCTGATCTCCTAGGGCTATGCTTTGTCTCCACGGTCTAATATGGACTAGGAACTTCTAAATGGCTAAGTTCAATGCATGGGCATGAACATTTACATAATATACAAACCACCGTTCCTGGATTCTTCCAGGATATTTACTTTTGTGTTCATGTAGCTTTTCTGAAAGCTTGCTTGTCCTTATTTGAGTAGTACCCGCAAACATGTCGCACTCAGTTTGTATTGTTGCTAAATCTGTCAAATTCCGCTGGAGGATGAGTGACATAGTATTTCTATATTTGTCCGGTTCCCAAAAGGCATTTTCGGTCTGGAAATTTTTTACAAATATTGCATATTGTGGAGGCAGACGAACGAAAAAAGCTAAACATAGAAAACTGATTCCTGTGTTTGCAATATCGTGTTGGTATTTTGTCGTTAGTATGTAAATATAGACAAATAAGGAAGTAAGCAAACTGTAAAATGTGGCTAGGGAAAGTGAGCCTATCATCTTATTTTTTATATAAATTTCCAAAAAGATGAGAAATACTCTTATAGTTTGAATTAATAATTAGTGAGCGTAATGATAATCAGTAATGATTATCAAAAAAGGAACGGCAACAGAAGCAATTAAATTTAAAGTGCGTGGGCGTAAAAGGATTTAGGATCTGGGAGTGGGCGTAAAAGGTCGCTTATATGAAATCGAGTTAGGGATTTTAAATGTGGTCAAAATGACTTTCAATGAGTGGTTATTCACCGGAATGCTGTGCTTTGAAACACACTTCTCTGTGACTTGTCGTGAAATGAGTCGCAAAATTAAATAAAATCTGAGTGCCTGCTATTTGAGTGTACTACATCAAGCAGGTAGAGCTGCAGGAACGACCTTGCTGCACAGATTGTTCTACTTGCCTATCTTGTCAAAGAATTTAGTGGTATGTACGTGTACATTATTTATTGCTTCAGAGATTACTATCCACCATCCACCACTACTACACTGAGCTGTGTTAAGCAGTGGCACAATAACAACGGGTGCTCTTAGTTGTACATTTTATGTAAAGTGTTTAGAACAGAAATTCAAATGTGTATTTATTGTCTCCAAATGCAAACATGTAACATACGTGCATGTGGTTGTTGAGGAAAATTGTCAGTCAGGCATTGTAAACAATTTTAAGCGAAATTTATGATGTACTAGTATTTAAGAACCGGGCACAAGCAAAATACATTCATGGCAGCCGGTCTAAAACACTTCCCGAGTGGAGATTGCATATGCTTGTTCTGTGTTTGTGCACGAACAAGGTTGAAGTTCTTGAGAAAACGAATCAAAATATTTAAATTGGGTTTTTTGTTAAGCTACTTAGGATTGCAAATACATTGCGGGGAATTTGACATGGAATATTTTTGACATTATTCTCATGAGGCAGCAGGAGACTGGGCATGTCGCTTCACATTGTAGTACGCTCTCTAAAGGTCTATCAATATTACATGGGTTTAAGGCTGTGACAACTTTACGGCAATAATTTGTTTGAAGTGGGGCTACAGGTAGACTGGCCAAAATGTGTCTTTGCTGTACAGCACTTCGTTTTTAGTCTTCAAAGTGCACCAGTTGGATTGGTCTTTTTTTGGCTCATTGCTTCCATAGTCCCCGAACAGCTCATTACATCTTTACATCTGCACAAACAATTCACTCTGTGTGAGTGTGTGTGTGTGCACGTAACACTTCAACTGCTGCTTTGCGATTTTCAAAGGACGTGATGCAACTGTGCTATTCAAAGGATATTTGTTTTACAGTTAAATAGGTGCTATGTAGTGTGTGGATGTGGCAGGGTGGAATCCGTTGGTATTGCTCCGATTGAATGTGTCCCCACTGCATTGAAAAGACAGTAACATTTGTAAGCATTCAATATATGAAGATTAAAGCGCTCTGGCTTGAATTCCGGCTTAGTAAAGCCAGCTTGCCTTTTGTTGTCGAAGTGTATGGTTTCCACTAGTCACACTAACATTTGGAAAATTGCATTTTGAACATAAAGATTTGCCAATATCCGACACTGAAGTGGGATAATATCCACACGCACATACTCACGCTTCACACACTAATATATATTTTTAGTATAGTATTTATTTGCACCAGAAGGTGGGGGAATACACTCTGGATGAAAGTAAAGATGTCCGGATATCAAATTGAAAATATTCATAGAAATAGACGAACTTTAAGAGGTAGTAACTATCGGTTAGGTAGGAAACTTTTAGTCTGCATAAAATCACAGATAGATAATTCCTACCATTCATTTCTTCCATTTCATCCAGGCGAACCGACGAAATGTCTAAAATGGCGGCATTAAAATAGTAAGGTTTTGGAAACACCTCCTCTGCTATCGACTTCCAAATTCTAAATTACCGGTGAGATTTCTAGATAATTGTTCTGCTATGTTTATTCCGACTCTCATTTGTTTGATAGAGTCATTCATCTATTCTGGTTCACTCTGTGGTTGCCTTGCTTCAATAGGCTTAAATGGCAAATAACTTATACAATACGGCAGTAATAATGTGCATGTGTGAGTCGTGTGAGAGAAAATGGTACTTTGTCTGGCCCAGTGACTAGTCGTGTCTTTGTCTGTTGTGGTCACAGAGTGTACATAAATGGGATTGCGGCGTAGTAATCTCCTCGGTATAGACAATACAGGGTGAATATCATTTTCTCTGGAAAACGAGTCAACGAGGCTTGATCTCGTGTAAAACAAATTCACAAAATGGAAGTATTATGTTGACACTTGCCATGCATGGTAAATGTTAGCATAAGTAGCATTATTAGACGACGAAACTGCGACGCGGAAGAGATTCCCTTTCTATCCAACTTTTTAACAAGAAAAGAGTGACAATGAAATGCCAGCATGATTTCTTGACTTGACATACTTCACTTTTCATTGGAATTCCATTTTAGGATTTTTACATGCAGTATGCAGTATTCAATATGCAAAATTATAGATCCAAAATCTGCTCTGCTCATAAATAGCTGTGACAAATTGTACATAATAAGGCATCTGAATCTAGCAGAATGTGTCATCTCATGCGCGAAGGAAAAAATCACACAATAGTAATCCCATTGGGAATCAGAATCACTTCACATATCACATTCTAGAGCTACTTATATGACCGGGCACGTACTGTGTACTAATAAAATCAAAATTTATTTCTGCGTGAAATATGAACCATTATTCCTTTGTTATGATTGAATTTAAGTGAACTTTTTGCGTGTTCACATCACAATAAACATAACTTGTATGTATACATATGCATGTTAATAATATAAATCTAGCTAGATTCTTAATATTAAAAATAAATTCTGGGAAATTTGCTCTTTTACTACCACGGTGTAAGTACTACTGATGTCAGCAAAGAACAATTTATTTAGGCCGAAAATTAAATTATGGTGGTTCATATGCGAATGCGGTTTTGTTGATTTCAATCCCTAAACCAATAGGTCACTATTACTCACTATATAAAATGCATGCTTATAATATAAGTATCCTGGATTAAGCAGTTCTAATTTGTCAGCCACCAAAATTGGTATGCAATCTCGCATACTAGAGAAAAGTTGACCACGTCATTTACAGCATGACCTTATTTTCAACCACAGGCGTTGTTCAACCATTTGTATTGGATGCATTTAGTCGTACAACTCACAATCAGGTTTGCTATGAAAAGAATGGCATTTCAAAGTAGTACGTACTCCGCAAACAGTTAAATAATTATTTGAGGATGAAATTTCTACTTTTGGAGGCTAAACCTTACTAAATATTTTAAGTAGTGACAAAAGACTTGAAAAGAAAACCAATAAATGTCCTACTTTCACTTGCACACTGCTGCAGATGGCATTGCTAAAGATAGAACATTTTTCGCAATTGTGCAATTATTTTATTTTATTTTTTTGCCTAGTACCGCATATAACTATGCATTACTCTGAATTACGCAGTTCTCTGAACATATTCTTAATTCTAAATAGGGATTTGACAGACAGGAATTGAATCACTTTTTGTCTTGAAGCCGTTTTCCTAGATATTTATTCGTCCAAAATCGAATGGGAAACCGTAAGCAGTCGTCGAATGAGAATAACATGAAATTTTATCACATGGTAAAAGATGCACACATTTATTAACCTATGGGATACCGCGGCTAATAAATTCTCTTGGCACATATCGTTATTTCAGTGGCGATCGCACTTTCTGATGCCACCGGCAGCGAAAACAGCTCCCTCAATGCTCTGGCAATCCCTGGGAGACGCCATGAGCCGTTGTTCGCTCTCTCTAATCATGTGTACTACATACTGTGAGTAACATATCTGCAGATAATTGTAGGACATCTGAATTGGGAAAAAGTTCTCTTTTAACTTGCGCTATTCAAGGAGATACTGATAAGATAGCGAGAAGTAGGTGAGTCCCACCATCACCGCTACTACTTGAAGTTGCTTTGGTCAAGCATCGCATACATTCATTCGACTGACATGCACATGATCCACTTTCTTCATAAATTCCAGAAATATAATATAAACGAGGGAGAGAGTGTGGGCACAGAGGGCCGAAACAAGATATCTCTAACTGACTTTGATTTATAGAGAATTGGTCTCCTCT
This sequence comes from Plutomurus gul, assembly GCA_019776185.1. Lineage (NCBI taxonomy): Eukaryota > Metazoa > Arthropoda > Collembola > Entomobryomorpha > Tomoceridae > Plutomurus > Plutomurus gul. The sequence continues at coordinate 7,944 of JABASC010003935.1, forward strand.
GTCAAGTGTAAAAGGTGAATGCCCAGATGCCCCTAATTTATGTATCTAGAAAATCCAGTAAAAAGAATGACTGTTCCGGTACTTTTTCGAGTGCAAACTCGAGTTCGTATTAGAAATTTTACTTTTCGCATTACCTGACTACAATGTTTGTTTTGAAGAATAATATTGACATAGCTTTGCAAAGAGTGTCTTCGAGTGGAGAAAACACATCCACAATTACGGCTAAGATGCATTGTGCAAATAAAGCATGGGAGAGCCTACAACTACAAAGACATCGGCTTGAGAATCTGAAAATTTGGTTGGAAAAGTACAAAGATTGTAAGCGTATATTTATACATTTCTCTGTGAGAAAGTAAGTACTTGTCGAATGAGATATTGACTCGTTCCATGATTTAGGGAAGGACCAAGCCTATTTACTCCCTACAAACTACCACTGCGAGTACAAAGTATAGGAAAACATAAAATAATAAACAAGAAGACGAAACGATGCAAAGTACTTTCTAGGAATACACAGGATATCCACGCAAACAGCACTAAATAAGTAACTCGTGCCATTCAATTCCAAACATGTTTGCTTTGTGAGTAAAAAGCTAACTGAATTTCTCTTGAGAGGACGAGAGCTCGATTATAAAGGAAGTTTTTCATTTCATCTGAAAACGTCCAATGTAAGAGATCTGAGGACGTTTCTCTTTATACCCTTATACTAGTACTGCACTAAAACAACATAGGGTGTATTATTTTCGTTTGCATCTACTGTGTAGTAGTGTTTTATTCAGTTGTATTTGTATACAACTGAAAGGATACCTTGTGTGAAAAGCGGAATAAATGTGCCCTCGACAGACAGCCCAGGAGTTTGGAATGAAATGACTCGTACAATTGGTTTGGTCTTAGCTGGACGCGTATGTGAGACCTGTTATGACGATATTCGTCTGTGTGTCGTGGCCTCAACTTAACCGAATTGGAATGGACGGACGAGAGGAGAGGAAACTGGGAATATCTTTTCCTTAGAACTCTACTGGATTCAGAGTGGTCTGCGGGTTAAAATCGTACATTTCATTCGGAATTAGATTGAATTTGCTTCTATGATGTCACTGTCGATTTCCATTACTGCTTACAACCTCTGTAAACTACTCTCTTGTAGGGAAGACGAATGATATTCTTCGGGTGAATCTTCATTGAGTTACCTATCCTTCTACTATTTGTCCAATATCTGAGGGCACAAGTTCGCNAGGGCACAAGTTCGCACAAGTATGATGAAAATGTTTTATGCCAACAACCGGCTCACTGAATCAGGCGAATTCTTTGATTTCATTTTCCCGGCTTCGTTTGAATGAAATTTCCTTTGTTGTCTAGATTGGATCCATTTTAGTATCACCATTTCTACTCCTACATACTACATGTATGTAGTTATTACTCAAATTTGATTTCAATTTGGTTGTCAATATTACGACCAATCCTTACGCTGGTATCTTAAGTTTTACCTGTTAGGTAGGTTGGTAAACAGTCATTAATATGGCCAGCAGCAATCTATACAAATAAATAGTATGGATCAGTAACATGTACTTTAGTTGCGGAATGTTTATTGGTACTGGGTAGTATTACCGTCTGTAAGGAGTATAATTGACAAGATGTATATAATTAATTTTTTTATATTAAATACTTACCGTACCAATCAACAATCAATCCAATAATTTTAATTCGTATATTAAGCTAGTACCTACAATGTCCATTGCTAATTTTAATAAAATTGTGTACTATGAATATACACTACTTCTCACCGTATACCCCTCCCAAAGGGTTACAATTAAGGGGTTTTGAGTGGGTGAGGGTCGACCGAAGGCCATTTTCGGTTTTAAGGCCTAATTGATGCAACGAAAAAGACATTAAAGTTTGTTTTTTAAATTCGAATAAAAATATTTTGATTGTAAAAAGATTTTAAGGTTGGTTTCATCATACGTAGTATATACTGCTACAGGAGTATAAGAGGGGTTGTTGAATTGTCACTGGGGTTGGGTTGTCCGAATTATACCACTCTGCAGGACAAATGGTTTGGATGAATGTTTTTCCCATGGTTTGGCTTTCTTGAGAAATGAAACGGATACCCTACACTTCCCTTCTCTAGCCTACTCTGCTTTCTGAAAGCTAAAAATGCTAATGACTTTCTTTTTTTTGTACTCCCTCAGAATGAACGGGCAGAAATAATAACTACAAACTGTTGGCTGAACCAGGTAAACAAAAATTTTGCTATCTTCATTTCTTGCTCCTAGATTTTAGGTAAAATAATGTTTGACCTTGCATTTCTCAATATCGATTCGTATTTTGGCAATTCTTGAAGTATTTATTCGATAATTTTGCACTTACTGATACAAGCGGATTCAATTTAGAGTGAAAAGGTATTTAACTCTGATGAAGGCACTGAACTTTCTACGTTTGTGTGGATTTTTTCCTAAAACCTGCAAAACAGAGAGGCGATTAGGGCTATTCCAATAAAATTGTTCAGCTCTCAGCAAGAGGTTAGCAATACAGGTTGTGGTGATAGATCTAAATACTAAACAACCATTAGTTCTGTATGTTGTAACCCAAAGAGTGTGCTATTTTTCGCAAGATATATCTAACAATAATGTCAGTATGTTACCGCTCCATTATTCCTTATAGTGTACACTGTACACATATGTGTTATAATATAAAACTGACGTTTGGAGTGCACGGTATCCGTATAAGTGTATTGGTCTTGTTCGTATTTTTTGCTTTAAGCAAGAAAAAAGTAGAAATGGGGCGTTTAAGCAGGGACACTGTTTTCCGTTTACACTTATACTCTGCATTCAGCTTGACTTCTCCAGCCAAGATGTTGCGATTAAGCTGGCCAACTGTGAGCTATCTCAAAATGTGGTGTAAAAACGGTGCGGTTCAACCACGTAAGTGTTGTAGGCAATCAGTACAACAGGATTTTTAGTACAGTGCCTAGGATTGCAGTAGAAAACACCTAACACTTTCAATTTGTAATCAATTTTCCCTTTTATTCATATAAAAGAAATTCTGCATGTGTACTTTTATTTTGTTAAATGTACCTCTAGTCGTTGAAACCCTGGACAAGTTAGCGTTCCAAGGGCAACACCCTGTGCTTGTCGAGAACGTGGGCCCTGTACCATTGAGCCCTCACATTAGAGCTACCCCACTGCTACATTCATAATATATAATGTTTTATCATTTCGTATTTAGCTTATGGGTTGACGGGTCTTTGGACCAATACATACCTACTGGTCCATTAAATCTATAAAAAAATAGAGTATGCCTACATATTACATTATTCGTACAAATTGTAGGAGTCACCAAAGTAACTTTCTTACTTATTCATTGATTTGTTAGTTATGAAAACTGCAATGATACCACGACTAACTTATGTTGTTTCATTAATTCAAACTCATAGTTGATCTCATGTGCTTAAGTCAAAAGTTGTGAGATTTGCAGTTCACTGGGCACTGACCGAGCTAGTTTCAGAATGAATAAAAGCATAAATGCATAAAAGTTTTCGTATTCCTCACAAATCTATCTATATGTATATTATCGGAATTAGCTACTATGTGTTTGTGGTATTGTACGATAGATCACGTCATTAATCCAGAAAGCTGAATTAGTAGTAGGTACATTATAATAAATAATGAAAGAAGATTTCCTATGATCACAATGAATGAGATTTAGTGTAAATTAACACAAAATTCAAGTGCATCTAAAACTTATGAAGGGACAATGTAGTAAGAGTCAGGGGAGAATGCTTACATAATATATAGACTTTGGCAATAAATTGTTATTAATTGTAAGTGATACTTAAATGTAAAATAGTTAGTATCTAATACTTTTGAAATTATACACTTTGGCTGAAACGAATTTTTGATAGATTTTAAAGTTTACTTACAATTAGGGACGTCTTGTCTGAAGTTTCATAGTAGGTGTTTGATATTTTTGGTATACCCATACTACAACGTAATAGGTCAGGGATCTGTGTTATGTAGACTGCTGTCTATAATTATGAAGCCTTACTAAACTAAAGTCCTGTTTGATAATCACTAATAATAGATGTACACGGATAAGAAATTTTCTAAAGGCTTAGGTATTTGATAAATAGCTTTATTACTGCCTGGAACATCAACAGTTGTAGTTGAAAGAACTGCCAAACAGTGCCTGCGGACTGCAGTGCAGCTTACTCTCAGTTACCTTTCATGTGTTTGGGAGTGTAGGAGAAAAAAGTAGACTGATTCCATTGTGGTGACAATGTATAAACGGATGAAAGCACCCTAAAACCCGTCTGCTCGAATTTTCTCTGACATTGCGGCTGTAGATGTTGCTGCTTCGTTGACGTTCACGCAGTAATAAGGTGGAACAGAAGTGCGCACGTAGTATATTGTAGTAAGCACATAATATGTATGAACCATACAGTATTAACAGTATATTATATGATTGTACTGTGAAGGCTAAAAGAAACCTCTTAATTAAATACGACTTTGATTCTCTGTGGATTATTAGGATATTGTGAGCTTAGTCAACTGCCAACTTAAGTTAATGTTTACCGGAGTATTTTAAGAAAAACATTAGGGATTTAATTTTAAAAAATTGTGTTTGCATACAGCATTTAAGAATTTACGATTTCAAAGCTACTTTATCAGAATGGAGCATAATACGTACTTAAAAATACGATTTGGGCAGCAAGGCTTAGTGTGCGGTGCAATCGAAGATTTTATGCAACGGCCAAGCATTAAATATTTTATGCTAAGTCTTAAACTTGGAGTTGCTGGTAATCTCACGGTGAAAGAGAGAAAGAAACAGAGATATCTTATTGCCTGCTGAAGATGAATACATGTGTAAGATAGTATAGATGTGAATGCACATGAATGAATGAAATGAAATGAATGCCGATTGAGAATGTGTAGAAGGTGTACGACGGGATTTCTATGCAAACTAGTATTTTCACATGAGATGGGGGAACGGCGTTA
>JABASC010003936.1:0-12929 GCA_019776185.1 Plutomurus gul
GGTGTACTGTAACTCGTGCCTTTTGTACATACGTTGTTTCCCAACCTGAATTTTGCACTACGGAGTGTACGAGAGCGTTCGGAGAAAATTTTAACTGCAATGTCTTATTTCACACCGCGCCGGAATATCCCAACCTGCCTAATAGCGTTAACAGCAACTCCACGAAAGAATGTAAAGAGAAAAATGCAAAGAAAAAAGTTATTCCCAAATCACTACAGATTTATCTAATCAGTAATTCTGTCATATTTGCTTTGTTAGAATAATATGTCGTCATCTTTGGAATCCACAGAATGTGATTACGTGATGTATGTGCAACATGAGGTGAATGCATGCGGAGGAACACTTCAGGACACAAAATTAAATATTCGATAAAATAAATTGTTTGCCATGAATTTCAGGAATTTATCTAATTTAATTTTAAAACATATTTGCTTAAATAAATTATTAGTGTGGCTGTAAATAAGAATAGAAACTGATTTAAAAATGATCCCATGTGATTTCCACGCTCCTTCAATGTGCATTCCAATTAAAACGAATTTTAAGGATTTGTTTTACTATTTAAGTGGTGAAAATATGATATTACTATGCAATTTGAAGATGGTACATATATTTGCAATTGCAAAATACAAACTTTTTTATTTGACACAACTTTTTAGCAAATAGCAAAGTTTTAGGCATGCAATTCACAAACAAAAATGATGCCCTTATCTAAGTACATATCTCTTACTGTGAATCCGTTGCTGCACATTGTCACGTAATTTTTGGAAATCACTACAAAATGTATATCGTCGAACCAGGGTTTAAAATTTTCTTGTCCACTGGGAAATTGCATGTGACTATTACAAGATGTTTTAAAACCGTTTGATCACAGAGGAAGCTGGGTGTGATTAATGTGATCTATACGTTATAAAGGACTACCAATTAATCCCATTACATTTATTCACAGTATTTAATCCCACTGTGATGGGATTTTAGCTGAAAAGTGTGATTTACGAAACCCTGGTCATAACCGTTAGTAGCATTTCCTGGAAGAAATAGAAAAATTGTAATGTTGTGTAACACCTGCCTTTGCATGAAATGAATCTTTGACTAATTTCTCGATGATTTCAGACTTTGGTATTATTTGACTGACCTACTCTCATTGTTTACACTTATATACCTTGTATTAAATCTACACAGGTGTTATTGTTGATCAAACAGATACCTCACGATATTTCTGATTATAGACGCTTGAATGGTGCACTGATCAATGAAACCGCGTGCTCCAGTTTTCTTCTTAAAATATTTACTTTGAAAGTAGAATTTTCGGGAAAATCGACTCAAAATTTATTTTTACTGCTCGATCTGCCGTTGGACTTTTGATAAGAAGAACGTTGTGTCTCTGATGCGGATTACATTGCGATTAGGTCTGCGTACACTTATATATAAAGAATGAAAAATAAATAATTGTCAGTTTTGTGTTACAATTGCAATATTACAAATAAATTACTCAATCTCTTCTACTACCTCATTCTTTACCAACGGAAAATGGTGAATAAAATAGGTGAGAAATTATTTTCCCAAAAATATTTCCCTGATTCAGAATGGAAATTTAAAAATTTGTAATTTGTCTTCAACAGAATCTTACAGGTTTATTTTTGTACTCACCGCTTGTCTATTCTTTACGTTCACAAAGGTAAGATTTACTTTAAAATTTAAACAATTCTTCTTGAAATCACAATTTCATGATTTTCAACAGCAATGGCAATAAAGCATCAAAACAGCATTTGAGGTTGTGCAGTGTGAGTTGCATTGGAGGATTCGTGCAAATAATTTAATATATTTGGGTTCTTTGACCCCACCCCAAAGCGGCACCCATTTTCTCTGTAGTCTAGCACTATACTTAGAATTTTAATGTGGGCATCGTCAGGGGCGTTTCCTGCTTATGCCCCCCTCCCAACAGAAAAAATTAACATAGGAAGGATAGGGAAAGAGGTGAGGGGTGTGGCTAAATTGATATAGAAAGGATACGGCGCCCCATAGGCCCCCACTAAATACTTCTTCCGGACAAACCTGATCAGCGAATACACATATATTATTGATATTAATTTCTCGTGTTAATTTTAGGGGGCAAGTGTTAACAAGACTTTTCCGATACATGATCATCTTGATTCGGGAGCCATAATAAAGTTAAGTGTGGCAGTGACTAATGAAGACCCCACAAGTGGCTCCCTGTGTGTCTTCTGCTGGTCGGGTGCTGGCGGAAACAAACAGATGAAATGTTTCACGGACGACACTAACGCGGGGGTTTTAAGCTGGGAATTTGAGCCGAAAGATGTGACTGTCTATTGGTGCACTGCCCGTTGGGGGTTGGTCTTTTTGAACAAATTTCCAGTGTTTGGCGAAACGGTCCCCCGAAGGCGAAACATATGGATTATTGATGACAAAGGCAAAAGACGGGTTCGGGAAAATGACCAAAGTACTGAGGACTTTAGTAGCCCATGGTCAGAATCTGGTTAGTACACAAATATTATTCAGAAATTCCCAGGTAACAAAAAAACTGGCTTTTTCAACAAAAAAAATCTAAAAGCTGGTATTTTTGTCCTTTTCTAGTATTAAAAAGACAAATAAGCTAAAAACTGACTTTTTTGTTCCCTGGAAATTCCACAACCCTAAGAAAATAATTAAGCGTACAAATTTGCTCCTTCGACTATTAAAATGTAGAATTTTCATTAGAAGAACAATTTAGTGAATATTTTTGAGAAATCCAGTGGAAACTTTGAATTCGTATTTTCGCGAGATAGCATTAACATCAATAAGCCTGCACCAGTAAATTTTCGAAATTTACTGGCCGGGTTGGTCCTCCCACCATGTCCACGAAGATATTCATTCTCCAATGATGCTTTATTTAATCTATATAGGCTTATTGTAAAAAATTGTAACCACACCTTTAATTAAGTTAATTGCTACTGCAAATAGTGCCAATAGTACCAGTACGGAGAGAAGTTAACGTGGAGAAAAAAAAGGTTGCCAGAAGGTCTTTGAAAGTTTCCTCAACAGAGGGCAGGGCGAAAGTGGAAGCCAGGACAGATTGGACAACTGAAGAAGAATGGGAAACCACAAGCTGGGACTGGGAAACCACAACTGATGGCTGGGAATGGGAAACTACAACTGAAGCTTGGGAGGACACCACAGCACCAGAACCGGAGCCCACAACTGAACCAGAACCCGAGCCCACCACTGAAGATTGGTACACTACAACACAAGAACCGGAGACCACAACAGAAGGCTGGGAAGAAACCACATGGGAGACCACAACAGAACAAGAGTACACCACAACACCGGAACCGGAGATCACAACAGAAGACTGGGATCCCACAACAGAACAAGAGTACACCACAACACCGGAACCGGAGATCACAACAGAAGACTGGGAACCCACAACTGAAGATTGGTACACTACAACAGAGCAACAAACTGAATGGCCAACTGATTGGACCACGCCAGGTTACGAATTTGTATGCCCAGCTCCCTCAGGTAGAACAATTTTGAATTCATAAAATATTCGCGGTTTAAAAGAAATTGTAGCGCAAGTCAGAACAAAGAGGTCCAAATTTCATTCTAAAGTTTATGATTCTCAACATCGATTGTCCAATTATGTGTAATTTAATTACAATGTATGTAATTAAATTACACGAAAGTAATTTGTAATTTCAGGGAAATGCGTACCTACGTAATTAAGTTACAATTGTAATTAGCAATTTGCAATTACTAATTTGCCCATCTGTGGTTCTCAATGTGCTCGCTGACCTCTTCTACTTTCAATCATTGCATTTTTGATCATCTAATTTCCTTTAGGAATACTATTTAAATATTTGGAGAAAAAATATAATTTGTAACATCAGCTGAATTTGTATTCCACACAGGCAACTTTCCGGATCCCTTTGACTGCGCCGGATTTTATTCGTGCGACAATGGAGTTGTTGTTGGACACCAATTCTGTCCAGATGGCCTCTACTTCAATCCAGTAATCAATAACTGCGATTTTCCATGGAATGTCGATTGCCCCATACCGCCTTAATTTAATTTTTAGCTGGGTAATCGTTTGAAAAATTCGATCATCATTTTTACAATATAAATTTTGTAATGCATACATTTTTAATAAAAATTTGAATTTTAAAGTTAATAACAGAAATAATATTTTCACGCTATTTCCTAGCTAATTTTCCAAATGGAAAAAAATGGTAATTCGCAATTTCAATTTTCCCACTTAAAGCCTGCTGTATATACGTGTATGTACTAGAGACAACTACCTGGTATCTACATCTCCTTTGCGGACTCGTTTTTGAATGGACAAGAATTTGGATGGAATACGACAGATTTTGTTTATTTGGTTGGTATTTATTTGAGTGACAGGGCAGATAGTGGGAGCGGGCGGATTGTGATTGAGAGAGCAAACGGAGAAAGTTAAAAGGAGTGAGATAAAATGAGGAAAGACGTGGGCGGGAAATGAGATGGGTGATGTGGACTGTGAAAATAAGTAGTTCTCCGGTGCAGTTGAATGATCAACGGCCTTTTTGAGTAATAGACCCGAGAAAGTGAAACGTCTGTCGGTCTCCCTAATCAACTGAACGTCCACATGTGTGGTCATGGCCTGTCCTCCGACCCCTCCCACCCCACCCACCCCACCTTCTCTCCATCACTTTTAGGCACACACCCCACCACACAAGAAGAAAGTCATGCAGAGAATCCTGATTTGACTCCTCTCTCCATATATAACAAGTAAACAGGGTTTCGTAAATTACAGTCACATCACAGTGGGATTAAATACTGTGGTTAAATGTGATGGGATTAATTGGTAGACCCTATGTATCCATTATAACATTCAGATCACATTAATCACACCAAGCGTCCCTATGATCAAAGGTTAAAAACATTAATCACACCCGAAACCCTGTCTGTAAGTGAGGAGTGTATTTCTATAAGTAGGAAGTGGAACAAGAAGTTAAACACACTGGAAACCTTGAAATAGACTTGACTTGACGTTTTTGGAAATAAATGTACATTCCTTTCGGTTGGCTCTTGTGGCTTTTCTTTTGGCTCATGTTGTACACCAAAACCTATGCTTCTTTACATGTTGTAGTGTCTGTCATCCAGAACCAGTGGCGTACCCATTGGGGAGGGGATACGAATCCTACCTGTGATAACATAACTACACACCTAGAAGCCCCATCTTATTACACATGTTATTTGAATTACACCAGGAGGGGGTAGTAGGAACCCCCTGGTTACGCCTCTGCTCATAACCCTACTTGTACATGTACACTAGATACGTGAGTGAGACAAAATGGAGAAAGTGAGCTGTAAGAAGAAGTAAGGGCCGACAGAGAGACGACTTTGAGATATTTCATGTGAGAATTTTCCTCTTTTGACTTTACTTTTGAGTAGCGGGCTGCCTACCACCGTTGATTGTGTCTACAGCAAAGTACACATGAATTCACTTTCACTTCTGTCTTGAATAAAATAAATTTCTGTTGCACACAGCACCAGCAGAATATATTTCAGACTCAACCTGCTCCACAAGGAACATCTCTCACTACTAACTACCTATTTATAGGGTTTCGGCTATGATTATCACAGTGGGATTAATTACTGTGATCAAATTTTTGATCACAGAGACACTTGGTGTGATTAATGTGATCTACATGTTATAAAAGACAGGGAATGTCAATTAACCCAATGTGATGGGATTTTAGACGGGAAAATGTTATTAAAGAAACCCTGGTTGTAATGTAGTCTATTATGTAATGTAGGTAGTCTACTGAACATACATAATAATAGATGTGCTACAACAATCGCCTACTTACAATGTTAGCATCGCGATAAGAAATCTGCTCGGAGGATAACATAATCAAGTCACACTACTCGCTCATAAGTACGTCGGTATGTACAATGTAGGTTCTTGTGTGGGGAAAGTGGAGAGAGGAGAGAGAAAGCACGCACGTAGTGGCTGGACGTGTATCTTGTCGACAGTCGCGTAATAAGGTTTTCCCGGATATTATTTGATGCAATTGAGTTGAAAGACGACTCTTCTTACTCGGATTTTCTACGAGAAAAAGTTGCTAGGTGCTCTGACACAATCTCACTGCCCCCCCACCCCCTCACACACAGAAGTCAGTGGCGTAACCACCAATGTCTTCAACATGAATACCGGTAAACAGGAAGTGGGTGGAGTTATATTACATTGAAAGGGTGTAAAACGACTCAAAACTCATAGAGGGGGGCATTAACATGGATAGGGCGAGCAGGAAATGGGCGGAGAGATACATTGTAAGGATAAGGCAGCTCACAAATGCCATGGGGACATTTTCCGCTTGAGTCTCCGCGGTGGTTACGCCATTGCAGACTATAGTACGAGTTCCTTATACATCTGCACTGTACAAGTAATAAAGGCAGAGAAACTTTCTCAACTCAATAAAATCGGCCGGCTTCAATTTAATGCTGGAGATTGAAACTCACAATGAGGCGGGCTGACAGCACTCGAATTTTAATCAACCAACTCAACTGTGTCAACTAGTACGTAGTCCCAATGCACCCACACACACAGACACACACAGACACACACAGACACACACTTTCCCGGATAACGGCCGCTCTTATTCAATCGCCTCTCCATTCTTAACATCTTCTTACGATGACTGAATTTTTCAAACTTTTCCTCTACACAATATTATCTTGTAGAACACCAATGGGCCATGTCATAGTTCAATTATTCTTAAACATACACATTTTATAACGAAAACCATTAACGATACAATTTTTTGCATTTTTTAACTTGGGGTATTGGATGCCATTATATAGTCACTTCATATATGCTTCTAGCGTGTTGAAAGCATGGTATTTATTACGTGAAAAAATTAAGTGGGAATCTCCAACATTTCCCACTGGGAAAATTGTAAATAGCAAATAATAGTCGAGAAAATTGAAAATTTCGCAGGCAAAACTATCGTTTCCAAAATTTTAAACCCTGGTTAAATAAAACTATTAGTAATTCAGTTAGTGCCATTAGAAATTAGTCATTCATTAAGTATTCTAAAATCTTGGCATGATCTTCAAGAATTAGAGAAATAGTTTCCAGCCAAGGACAAGAAAACTTTTCTTTCCTTTCTCCTTAGATGTGCTTTCTCCACCTCTACAATTAGTAATTTATTTTCAGCTTTCTCTCTGGTGGCGCGACGACAAATGTCCTTATTTTTAGGAACTGACTTAAGTGCACACATATAAATAATCTTCAGACATTCCTTCGTGCACACCACGAATGTGCAAACATAATTATAACATATGCATCGGGGAATTTATTACTGCTTTCTCTCTCCCTCACGCTTCTCCCTACATTTTATAAGTTATGTGTGTAATTCCTTTGAGAGCAGAATGCGTACACCCTAAACGAATTGTTGGAAATTTAAAAGCCCAATTTGTCTTTTCTTCTTATCACACAGGTAGAGGACCTTTATAAGTGAAATTAATCATTTTAAATTGCAAAGGTAGAGAATTACTATGCCGTTCGTGTTTCAGTTGAAAAGTCCAAGCACGCAATTGACTAATCTCTCTGTGCAGTAATAGTCCTATAGCTTTATCCGATTACCAGCATCAGTGGCGTAGTTAGAAAAATATTTGGGGGGGGGGGGATTCAGCCCTATCCTTACCCATACTTCCCTATCGTTTCTATGCTAATTTTTAGGGGGTGAGTCAGGGGGGGTGACGATTCCCCTGGGTACCCCTCTGACCAACAGCATTAGACCAGGTATGCATACAATGCATGATGAATGTCACATTTTTCTGCTGCTTAAACTTTCCCAGGCACATTCTTCGTACGATGAAGGGAAATACTAGTGAAAATGCTTACAAAGAGAAAGAAAGAGTTTGAGCGAGGGGAAAGTTTAATGATGTGATTAGGCACGTGAGAAACATTCGTTTTGAAGTATGTTTGAATTAAAGAATCACTCACACAATTTTCTACAAAGACAAAGCTTGTGCACAGGAATCCATACATATTGGTATTCTTCTATATGGGAAAGGGGACTTTTTTTTTACTGACAGTGTTATTATAGGGAAAAAGAGAAGGGAGAGAACTCTTTGGAAGCGACTGTTCGGAAGTGTTTGAAGACGAACAGAGAAATCGGAGGCAAAAACTTAAGGAGGTCATCATGCTTCTACCTAGACGACGCATAAATATCCAAATTCAAGGTGTCAAAACTATTTAATTAATTAATTATGGAATCAATCGGCAACATTTAGTACATGTATCATTAAACTCACTGACAATTTAATCGATTCAGTAAAAAAAATTAAAACAAGTATAATTTTAAAACAATATGATGCTAAAAAGTGAATTCTGAGTACAAGTCGGCTGAATAGGTATTTTACGTGAATGAGATAATGTCTCTGTGTCAATTTTATAGATCTTCCAATTAGAACAAAACAGTCAATTAAGAATTTTAGCATTTATCGTCAGACGGCTAATTTTTCTATTTACGCTACTGCCAAAGAGTTCTTCACTTCACTTAGAATTTTATAGAATCCAAGTACGAACTCGACACACGATGGATGGATCAAGGTCGAGGGTAGTAAGAAACCATATTTTCCGGTATCACGCAACTCGTAGGTAAAAGTCCATTTAGTTTGGAAAAAACCTTTCATAAAATCCATTGACGATCCTGAAGCGCGATCTGCAATAAATTGAAAACAAAAATGATTCTGAAATCGTTTTCAACAAAATTCTAGCTCACAAAGAATTAAATTCATCATTCAAAAATTATGTTGGGCAAAAATGCCGATTTTGAATCGTTCGTATGTAATTTATTTAAAAAGGGGGGAGGAGCCAAATGTGAATCCTGTAACGCAAGTCTAAGACCCCTTACTAGTACCCCCTTCGAGCGTTACATCTTTTCTAAGGCAATAAATGATCATAAATCTCGGGTGTGGGACGTGAAATTGACGGACAGTGAACTCACATAATATTTCCGAAGTACTTCCAGCTATAAATTTGCTTCCGTATGGTTTTGAATGCTCTTCAATGGCCAACTGAGAGACTCTCATCTAAAGAAATCATTTAAGTACATGTAAATTATGTTTGTAAAGTCTGTAATGTAGAATGACATTCAGGCGTCCAAATAAAGACCTACATGTTCCTCGTAACCATCCCATCTCTCATCCGAATGTCCGTACGGTAATAAAATGAGCTGGCTGTAGCTATGTAAACTGCAGTATACTACAGGTGCACGCTCCGCTTCATCTAACTCGTACATAAGGTCTCGGAGGGCCCTTGTACAGGGTTCAGAAAATGGCTTCGGACCTGCGTAAATTGCTGAGCATGCATCACTCGATGCTCCACCATCTAAAATGCATTTGTACAGTCTGAAGATTTATCTACTTCTCAAATTCAGATTAAAACCATGTTTTTGCATTTTACGAGGGGTGTTCTACAAGTCATGTCATTGGTGAGATTTTACAACGAAATGAAAGATTGCATCTGAAAGAGCATCTTTCGATACAGTCGAAACAAAAGCCGTGAAGAAATACTTCAACCCACTTAAATCAAAGCGCACTGCGTGTATAGATCTCTAATGAGATTACATTGAAAAACCACGAGGAAAAAATCAGAAGTTTTCGTACGTATTCGAATTAATTACACTGTGTCATCACTTTTAGAACGACCCTCGTATAGATTTCATCATCTTACCCATCCAATGAAAATCGAAATTTCGGTTCGGGTCTGTGCCAATGCATTTTGGATTCGTTGTAGGAGTTCGGGTCTACGTTTACATATTTAAGATTATTAAGATCTAACAATGAGTTATTATAATAATTATAATAGGTTTAGTGGACTTGAATGGCATGAGAATTACCTTTCTCCACAATCTCTCCCATTCGTGAGTGTAAACAAATCCATCGGGATTTAAAACAGGTATAAAGTGAAAGTCAAATGTGTCCAACATTTCTTTTACAGTGGCATCGCTCTGATTTTTGACGAGTTGATCACAAAAGTACAAAAGCACGGCAGACGTTATCCATTCTCTTGCATGTATATCTTTTAAATTTGGTTAAATTAGTAAAATTTAATTCAAGTGTAATTTTAATATCAAGGTCTCAGCAATAGTAGGAATTACTTACTTGCATCCATTAAAATAGAGGGTTTTCTTTTTGTTGATGGTTTGGAAACAGTAACTAGTTTTATTTCTCTGCCCTCGTGAGATTTTCCTATTGTACGAACTTTGACTAAATCACTGTAGTCTACACTCAACCTATCCACAAAGTCGAAAATCTAGGAATACAGAATAGGACACGAGTTTTAAACTATCCAGCGTTTAACTGACTCTGGATATGTATCCAAACATATAGTTTTCAAAAAGCAGAAAAATAAATAAATTTTTATCCGCATTTGAATACGATTTTGGATTTGGTCTCCACCAGAAATAACTTGAAATGACAATATAACGAAGTGGCTGCTTTTTTGGAATTCAAACATCACAAATCATTTTCAAACTTAAGTTAAAATTACATGTGAAAGTCCGTAGTATTTGTCCCAGGAAAAATTGCTTGTTCGTTCTCCTTCATACACTTCCTCGGCATCAATAAGTCTATTTATAAAAAATGACACACCTATAACGATAATTATATCCCAAGATCTGAAACAACTGGGTTGGAAACTATATAATATTGCAGTAGGAGTGGTCATAATAATAATAAATTAATAGTTAGTAGTAATAATAGCAGGAATGGCGACCCAGGGTTTATGGGTCGCGGCATTTCATGTTTTTTTAACAAAAAACCCGACCCATTGGGTTTTTATTTTGGCAGCTTATAGTAAGTATTACTGTGTATTAACATATAATTCATAAAAAAATGATCAATTTCTTAGAGTTTTATGTATAATACATAAAACTGGTATACTTTGGAACATAAAACAACTCAAAACCCAAAAACCCATAGGTCAGCTTTTTCCAACCCTGAGTAATAGTACTTTTGAACATCCGGGATAAATTCAGAAAATTCCAAGCCAGAGTCGTTTAATGTTTTAAATATAGCTGGGTTGTTGGGTGGCAACATCACATCTGACGCTCTTCCTGTAACGGAAAATGGACCACTCCAAAATTGCATCTAGAGACAAATAAGATATTCATTACGTTTGGCCGTTAACTGGCTGAAACCGATAGAGACTAAAATTTGAACATTATACCCCGCTATCTTCCATTTCGAAAAGTTTTCTGCTAAGATCCTTCGTCTGTGGTGGTTTAACACGGTAAACTTTGAAACCGTCATAGCGCTGTTTTTCTGCACTAACATTGTACAGAAAAAGAATCAGGAAAACGCTAGAAAACCGCATTTCGAAATAAACAAGTTAGAGAATCGTCAAAATTGATAAATAATTTGCTGTCTGGCCAAAATGACACTCACTATTCAACTGGATTCACTTCACATTTGACTTTCATAAGTACTCAGTACTCAGGAATGTATATCGTATAATTATCACATTGCCTCCGTCTCCTTTAATCCTTCAATTTAAGCAATGGGGATTATACATTAAACACGTAACGCGGTTGGGGGATGGTGGGGGTCTGAGCTTGCGTTACGAGGATATACTTATAACGTTGTGGTCCCACCTATTTTGAGTTACTGAAAGGGGGATCTAAAAATCGAAATTTTTGCTTTATGTGTTTTATGGATGGTCCCTGCACCATATGAGTACACTGTACCCAGTAGCCATCCAACCTTTTATTCATACATTCTTTATGGTATCTTTAAGCCAACACTCAGAGCCTTCCACGGAAAAATTTGAACAAATGTGTATACCTGCTTTTAAAATTATTCCTGGAATTTCATAAAAAGGTGAATTATAATCCCGACTATTTTTACACACATTAGGCCTAGGGACACATTGTAATTGTAATGAGAAGTTCAGTCAGACGACAAGAGTTTCTTAGTATGCCAACAGTCTTTATAAATATTAATAAGTATAGTTATATTTAGTGATAGAATGTGTACACCCTTATCCTTTTAAATCGTGTCGCCGTATATCTATTTAATACATCTACTATTACTATTGCAATGGAAAAACATGCGTTTTTGCTGTTTTTCGGAATCCTCCTGTATTAAATACGTACATTATGAAAGATACGATATTCAAATGTTCAAAATAAATAAATGGTTAGAGTTGAATTCATAATAGATTATCATCGCATTTCCCGAAATTTGTTGTAGTAAATGAAAATGAACACTTCAATTCTTGGAACCATTTACAATGATTGTGAAGTTACTTTGTAGTTATGAATAAGTACAATGAATTTTCTAAAGGAATATATTCATGACAAATTGTTGCCCCTCTAAACAGAGCCTGATACAATTTGGATCAACTGTAGAAGTAGTTAGCTGAACATCTCTTTATTATAATAAGCAGAAAGATTGAACATGAGGTGGAAGATGATCGAGGAATCTTCACTTTGATACCACTTGAGAGTGAGTCACCAGCAAACAAGCCTGACTCAGACATTCTTGATTCTGCCTAACAGTTAATCAATGTGTAATATTTCAGTGTATCGTGTTGGTTTCAACCACCCGGCCGATTTGAGTGGTTTTAACCATTTCGACCTGGTCAAAATTGTTCCCATATTTGGTCACGTTCAAGTGATTGTTTACATTATGCGCGGGTTTTATGTACACTTGCAAAATGTAAACAATCACGTTCAAGTGATTGTTTACATTATGCACGGGTTTTATGTACACTTGCAAAATGTAAACAAATAAGTGCAAGTGATTGTTTACATTATGCACGGGTTTTATGTACACTTGCAAAATGTATACAATCACGTTCAAGTGATTGTTTACATTATGCACGGGTTTTATGTACACTTGCAAAATGTATACAATCACGTTCAAGTGATTGTTTACAT
>JABASC010003937.1:0-12929 GCA_019776185.1 Plutomurus gul
TTGAAAGGCACAGGAGAAAGCATTTGTTGGCAAGTACACTGAACGCAGTATCATATCTTTGAATTGAACGAATGCTTTTCTTCCCTTTGATTTCATATTATATTGCTACAGTTGCTTTCCAATGAGATGAGCAGAGAGAGAGAGAGAGATAGAGAACGGCTCGACTACAAGATTTCTGATTTCGATTGGACTTTTGGCTGCTGAAAGAACAGGATCCTTTGAAGTCATCTATTTGTATTTATATTGTCGAATCTGGGAGAGAGCGAGAGAAACAGCATATCCTGAAAGTCCATCGCACGCCACGCCATGTAAGTAAAGGAGATTTTTTCCTGTGCAGCCTGAAAGAAAACGCCTTATTATTAGACAGGCTCTACACGGTACAAGTATTGAGGATAGATAGTGTCTTAGAAATTCAAATTTTCTCTCTCTCTCTCTCTCTGTGAGACAGGACGACTCACTACCAGCAAATGGAGAAGGTACACACACAGCAGGACAGCAGCAGCCCAAGCAGCGAGAGTCGACTCAAGTCAAGTCGGTGACTCAATCTTCTAAAAGTACTTGAACAGAAAAGATAATCATCATGATGTGCAGTGAAGATAAGAAAATTGTGGAGGAAATGAAAGGACGGAGGACGACTACCACAGACACAACCACTAAATGGATATACTGCTTATATAGTGGGCGTATTAGAGAGGCGACGACCGTATTGTTAAGCACAAATAAGTAATATAAGGTGTACAATGTACAACATGTCATTGGATTGCCTTGCGTGCAGATTTGATTTATTCTTACTCTTACTGATCATTACGCTTACTTATTATTATGGATGTTGTGTTCTGGGCTGTAGTCGAGTTTATAGTGCAGTCTCTTTCCTATAGTCTCCACAGTCTCACTGTCTCACTGCTGACTGTGGTCTGGAGAGTGGTGAAAGATTCGTTTCGTCTCTCATGAATTGAATCCATTATTTGTTGTGGTGGATTGTATGTTCTACTATATAATCTGTATATGTGTGTGTAGTAAGTAGTAGCTAGCAGTTCCCCTTTACTACTATTTCCTATTTTTTCCTAACGTCACACGGTTCTCACTATATTTTTGTTATCTGCGAGCTGCTTTCCTCCTCCATCGACTGCACATACCATTTTCTGTATAGGTACTGCGTATACACGTATAAAATAGTACTGGTGGTTCTCGGATGAGATTGTATATACAGTGTTGAGTTGATTTGTGTTTTTCGTTGAGCCTCTATGATTGTATGTAGTGTTACTGTTCTCAATGTGTTGTTAGGGAAAAGAGGAATATTATCCTTTCACATTTCCACACTTGATTAGTTTGCTTTTCATGCGGTTTCATCTCGGCCTTTCCTGCCACTTTCAGTTTCCTCCATGTGTGTGTGTTGTGTGTCTGTGTGTGTGTGTGTTTGAGTAGGAAATCTCCTTTTGCCTCTGCCTTTCTCATTCGGCTCTCTTTAATGTGTGTTACTCTTTGTCAGTCAACGGTAATTTGGAAATTTTCAATAGTCACTGCAAATTCTCTCGTACGACTACTAAGCTGGGCTCTGACTCTACTTTAAATGGAAAGCGCATAGCAGTGCTTATTACATACATGCTGTTTCTATGTTCGTAGTGCTAGTAGCTTGATCTCCTAGTTTTGTCATATCTTCGAGATTTTTCTGCGCATGTAAATGCACGGCTAATGGATGGTAGATTGTAGGTAGAGGTAGGATGTAGTTTTACTGATTAGTACAACGTGCATTATTCTTCTTGTTGTGTAGCTCTTTTACTGCCTTCTCTCTGGCTCTTTGTGTCTACAGTCAGCAGTCTGTCACATTACCTGGAATATATTACAGCATTCCTAATGAACGGATATTTACAGCATATTATAAAGGAAAGCTTCTCTTTAACAACTTTTTTCTATTGATTCAACATCAACTTTTGATTACTTACTACATACAAAGTATATACATGCATCTATATAGTTATATGAAATAGTATACGTACAAGAGTCCGTTTGCATATTTAATTGAACGCAGCTAATCAATTCTTTTCTACAATGCTCACGGCTCGTGTTCACTTTGAAAAGAAGTACCTACGCTATACGTTGCCATTATAGGGTTTTCATATTTTTTGCGCGTTAGCAGATTGTGGCAGAGAAAGTAAAAGTGGGCTGGGGCTGCTGCTCACTTTCGTACCACTACTTTGTAAGAGGCAGGCAGGAAGTAAGTAAGTACACACATCTAATTCGGATTACATCGCATCACATCTTCTAATTCCCAACATCCCATCATATTCCAGTTATGTCATAATCTGGAGAATATGATCATTCTATTAAAAGGAATACTGAGAAGAGCGCGGAGAGGACAAGGTAGCTTCTACTCTCTCTATATATATAAGTAAAGTAGTAGCGAGTAGTACAGGGAGATAGTATTATACTGACTACATATTAGGTTGTGCTTGCCATTTGCTTCATCCCAATCTTTCTCTCTCACACACACTTCACAAACTTGTTTACACTGTGACGAACAGAATGAAATAGGTAAATATCTTGAGGGAAGCAGAGAGAGAGAGTCTCTCCTCTCTGCTCATCTACTTTCCATGCTTAATGCTTTAAGTTACATTACATACTTACTTTTACCTTATTTTCCTTCACTTTGTGAACGCTACCGTGAGTTTCTTCTCTCTATATACTAACTAAGACATTCGCCGTGCTCTCTCCCCACAGATACATTTTATAGTATTCCTCTCGTTCTTATAAATAGACTCGCTACTGCGGCACTCTTTCGTGAGTTTCGTATATCCCGTCTTTGCATACTGATTTCGTCTCTCTGTCTCTCTCCACAGGGATGAAGAATAAATCTGACATACAGGTCCCGCTGAAATTAATATTAATTTATTTCTAACAGCAGTTGGATTAAAGGGAGAAGATGAGTAAATTACGCCTCACTCTCCTTGTAAATACACATCTGTAAATATATTGTATCATTTGTGCAGAAGAAACATACACTCATTAGAACTGCTTGGCCTGCAAAAGTTCTCGTATCCTCACAATCTTAACTTGTTACTTAAATGACACGAGATCGGAGATGGAAAATAAAAGCGACATTGTAAATTATATAAAGAAATGCATTGATATCTGTTTTACAGTGTTTTTACCTGCAAGGGTTCGATTGTCCAAAACCATTCTTGATCAGTACTTGAAGAATCTTGTATTATTAACAGTTGATGTTTAATTATTCAAAACAATAAGAAAGCCATGTATTCAATCTCATTAATGGGGAATTTTCTCAATCTGAAAAAAGCGTACGGTGATTTTTGCTTTGTGTTTATTATTTATGTTTTGTAACATTTTATCACATATCATTCATCATTTATCAACCACTCATTAATTTTTGGCGGTTGACACTAATCTGATCCTTTATTATTATAGATATATTCGGCGATAGGAAGTGTCTCCCCAATTAAAGCCGTTTGTTGTGATTTTAGTTTGCGATATTGGAAATAAATATTTGATCTGGCAGTGCATAGTTGAATTTAGGTAAATCTCTTTGTACATTTGCAGTGAAAGGAGCAGGGGCATCATTTCGTGGCTGTTAGAATGGAATGGGGGACAAGGAAGGATCCCCCGCGCCACACTATATTGCTTGTATGTAATGTACCTATAGTAGAAGTACGTAGTATATAGTGGGTGATAAAATAGTCGGAAGTATAATAGCTACTCAAGTGAAGTCTATTATATTTCCTTGCCTTACCTTGCATTGCAGCATTGGTTTATTGCAGAGAGATGGGAACAGTTACGTTTAAGTTACACTCACTTTGCTCACTCAACTCACTCACAACCGAGAAGACAGTCAAGTCATCTCACAGGTACTTGAGTTGCTGGAAACCATAGAGAGAGAGAGAAAGAGAAAGTATATAAGAGAAGTGCTGTAGTAGTAGTAGTAGCTACTACAACACAGTAGTACGCGAGAAGGCTTTTGCGTGATTGAATCAAAGCTGGTGGGATTTAAAAGGGAAACTGCTCAACAAATCCTGGACGGAGCCCGGAAAAAGTTTACACGGATGGCATAGCCCATTTTTCAAAATAAATTTATCGACCTTTCCCAACTGCTCAAAAGAGTTCCGTTTTATGTGTGCAGGACTGTAAACGCACTTTACTGTTTTTCTTTAAAGAAGACGGTCGCTGCTGCAGTTCCCTCCCAACAACACACCATCAACAACAACACCACCACCGCTAATACATACAACAACAACAAAACAGACACAATGGCTATATACTTAACAAAGTATAACGTGCAAGCTTTTAATATATTATTTTGCAACATTGCAATGATTGTGTGCACCAAACTTATATGTCATATATTTATTTTTATTCGCAGCGGTGATCGCCGTCCATTCTGTGATTATTGGAAGCGAGGGCCTACACATTTTATTGGCTGGAAATGAACCAGGAGAAAGGTTCTGCTGTAAATAAGGGGAAATGACTTTGACTGGAGATGGAGAGAAATTGTTCTCTCATTCACTGGTTTCTCTGCATAAACACTTATTTTCCATGCAATGTGGGGAGGACGAAGTTTCTTCATTGCTAATGTGTATTAAATTCCAACTGGTAGCCAGCAGTTGTTGGAATGCTAAAAAAGATGGACGTAGAATACATAACTGATAATAATATATTATGCAGTGTTGATGTAGGTAGTCTGTTGGAATGTAATGCATGATGGAAAGTGAGTGAGCGAATTTTATGAGTCAGTGCGACTTATGAGAGTAAAGTGGACAATAAATAACTGAACAGTTGCTCAAAGGCATGAATGGCTAAGTGTACGCTCTGGCTCTCATTGCCTTAACCTGTGGGATGCACACAGAGAAAGCAAAAGCAAGCACAGACAGCATTAAAAGGGAAAACTGAACTTTTATCTTGTCATTCGACTGTTGTCAGTCTGTCGAGATTAAACGGGGAAATGGCTTTTGAATATTTATACATTAGCAATGCTGTTGCTGCTGCTTTGTGTTAGCATGTAGAAAATAGTGTGGATTCTAACTGAAACACTGACTTATTATTGTCAGTTGAAGATACACGACGCAGTACAATCTGATAATGTGAACATATTTTGAAAAGGATTCATTTTCTGGGAAAACCACGTTTGAGCACATGTAATGAAAAATTGTTCTAGATTTTGATGAAAAACGCTGCTTGCGTTTGGGGGAATTCCTTAAATTTGCAAAGGACAACAATAAAAAATATGATATATAATTACGCATCACTAATTTGAAATTCAGATTGAAAATTCAATGAAAATGTGACATTGTAACACAAGTTCAGCATGATTTTCAAAAGTGTTCTGATTTTTATTCAGTTTGGCCTTTGCAAATAGATGCTAACAATCTGCATAAATGACTTCAATTTCATTTTATTTGGTACCTGCATCGCACTAATTAAATATAGTACTATTATTAAAAGAACGCTGAAAGATTAGGTTCGTACTGAAGGGCTTTTAATAACTACGATACTTCTGGAAAACATTGGCATATTAACTTTATTTAAATCAATTAATTACTAATACCCGTGCGTTAATGACAGAAAAAATCTAAGCAAAAGCATTTTTCATGTGATCTCCCCACCTTGTCTAGTAAAGTATACAAGCAACAAGGCACTGTGAAACTGTACTAGTAAATATTGATAGCCATCGTTGTATAAGCACTCTGTGCCAGCAAATTTTATTATGTAAATTCGTCGGATGAAATTCTAATTGAGTCGAAAGAAAAATTACGTAAGGCAAAAAAGCAACACGAATGCAATGATAGCAAGTAGGTAATTGGATGTGTGCGTAACGAAGAAGGAGAATTAGCCGAGTAGTCTGAAAACAGAGCGAGGACCTGTGTCTAAAAGTATGCTGCTGCTTGTGCATATAGTTCTCCAATTCATTTGTGTGTTCTAGTAGTACATAGCAGTTTGGCTCCTGAAATTAACGTACTGTTCACAATTTATACTTCCAGGGGTTTATTACACAGACGGCATATACCCCGCATACGTCTATTAGATTGATGGTGTTTTAGTTTCTACAGAGAGACTATAGACTACTGTCTACTTTTATGTATACTGGAGAATAGTGCTGGTGCTGTGTTGATAACTGTACTTATTTCGTCTTTCTAATTTGTATTATTAGGCTGTGACACTAGGAGCAAGTTAATTAATAGATGTGCAGCCAGTATCGATCTAACATGCTGTATAGCGTACAGCTCTCTGGTATTTTATATTTTACCGTCATTTCATTAAAACAAGCTGTGTCGGACCCGGAATTTCAATCCAACACAGCAACTCTGATTGTGAGAAAGATATGCGCAAGAAAAAAATATTCCAAAATCCATAGATTGGAAAACAGGAACTGAATACGAAAAATTTGCGATTTCACATAAATTACAATAGAATTTTAAGATTGAAAACTTGTGTTATCCGCAAATTATAATAAAATATCTCACAAGAAAGTCAATTATATATTTTGCATAAATTTTTATCGTTAGCATATTGTAAAAGTGTGCAGATTTGTAAATTATCCATACAGAGCATTGGTGTTGAAATGGTACTGTGTATTATTCAGGTTGAGAAAATTCTCCCTTCATTAACATGTATCTACATTTATTTGATTGCGGGACATTAACAATGTAGCTAGTGGAATTGAATGAAGCCCGTGTGGCTTGACATCTGTAAATGGTGTCTGAGCGGAACTTTTGGCTGATAAGAATTAGAAACAGAGTGGTATTAGCTATTATGTCGTGGGCTAATAATGGACACAGTTTCTAACTACTAGTTGCTGTAGCGTTCAGTTAATTAATGCCTGTACAGCAGCATACGACGTTGAGCAAAGCATTGGGTGAAAGTATTCGAGAATAGCATAATGGTGTGTTCAAAGTTAGGAAGTTACAGTAGTAGGAAAACCTGTAGGTGTATTTACTGGTAAGTAGTAGGATGCTATTTGCCGAAGTGACGATATTCATTACACAACGACAACGACTGTCTTAGGTAATATTTGTGTGTTTCTGTTATAGCAATGGGTATTAAGGGGGGACTGTGCAGAGAAAGAAAGCTGGACGAATTAAGTATATGGCAGTGAGCGAACGACTTGCATAATAATCAACTACCGTTCGTAGTAACTACTCGGATGTACGGTGTACTTCGTCGCAGCAGAATTAGTGTGCCACTCCGTTCTACATTACGCTCGCGGCTCAACAGATGGGAAAACTACTCAGCTCCAGTCAACAGCTCAACAGATTTTGTCCGGCCTTTTTCTATACTAGACGGCCACAGTACATCTACATAGGCTAATGTATTTTTTCGGGAACTTTTGTTGTTTGTGGTGGGTGAACGAGAGAGAAATTGGCCTTTTCGATTCGAGAAGCTTTAAGTGCAGGAAAATGCTAATGAAATGGTTATGGCGGCCAAGATATCGTCTACGCTTTTTTTTCTCAATCATTATAGCAATTCGTTTAATGCAGAATTACTGTTTTCGGTATATAAAATACTGCTGCTTCATACTGATAAACAAATCGTCACTAGAATTCAATAATGTTGGTTGAGTTTTCATGTATTTTTTAAAAAAATATTTTTCAAAAATGTACGTCGTGTATAATTTTTGTGACATATCCTTGTAACCAATTAATGCTAAGTATTTAGGTTCTACGTCGTGTCGGCCTTGCTGAGTTGAGTCTAATGAACAGCATAATAGATAAATGGTAAACTTTAATCCTACCTTCACTTTTGTATTACATTCGTTAATGTTAGGGAACTCAATACTCAATAGTTAGTTTTGAAATTTAAGGATAATAAATATGATTCTAGAATTATGATGAAATAGTGGAAATTAAAATAAATTTTAGAAATTTCTTCTAACACTTTCGCGCTAATTGAACTCAAAAAATAACCTTTGGAAGATTATATTTAATTGTAGAACACTACGTGATCGAGTCATAAATCATGAAGACCAATAATTACTTTTGGAAAAAATTTGTTCAGTTTTCTTTATTTTAACGTTAGAATTAAAATCCGTTTATACATATTTAAAATTATTTGTGAATTAATATGTAAAAAGACCATTTAGGTGTGCTTAGCTTTGAACATTTCCAGTTGAGAAATTCTTTATAATATTGCTAGTGTTACAGCACCAATTATCAATGTCCAAGATTGGACTCCCCCGCGTTACCTCTGTTTCTACCTTTTTAAGTATAATTAATCGTTAAGAAAAACAAACGTAAAGGAAATTGGAGCAATGTCGAAACTATTGCACACACATTTACTAGTTTTGTCTCTTCACATAGCGTACAAACAAGGAAATCCTGTTTAACGCTCTGACGATTTTGTCACCTGTAATTGGCTGCAATTTGTCTAGGTATTCACAATTTATATAATGAGCTTCTCCTGTTCAAGTGAAAGCTTACGATATTTTCGTCCCTTCTCAGATTGATTTTCCACCATCCGTCTCATTCCCACTTTCTCTTCGTCTCTCCACACTTCATTTCGCAAAGGACATCAACTTCTATCTTCTAGCAAACAAAACCTCTCTCTCTCTCAATAATGACAGAGTTTCTCATTAGTACAGTAATTCTCCTTTATTATTTATCAACAAAAATCTTAACGCTCTCTCCCCTTATCTCCTAATGCGCCTTTCTTACACACTAATAAAGCATAGTGTGCAGCAATGGTGAGCACAAACAAAAAATCCCATACAGTCCATAGACCACAAATGTTCCTAAGAACATTCTCTCTCTTAAATAATATTAATGCGAAAATTTCTAAATTATTATCACTTGCCCAAGTAAGTGTACACAATTTGATGTGACATTTTATAAAATTCTCCATCTACACTCGAGCACACATTAAAGTGAAGCGACAAAATCTACTTTCTACACGTTAACATCCACGAAAAGATGAGACATGGAAGACAGCACAGAGTCAATGCACAATACACTAAACGTAAAATGTAATGCATGCATTGAATAACTTACCAAGCAATTGGTTGTACACAAATGACTATTACTAAATACATGACACTACTTGAGTGTCTGCATTTCTTACACCATCTAAAATATTCAGATATATCCAAATCCTTGTTAGAAGCACACAAAAGCACTATGAAAGTTTTCTCTCCTCACCGATGCCTCTACTAAATACTAGAATATGTCCTCTACGTGCATGTATACACCCTTCCGTCTAGAAATGCCTTATGTCACTACATGTCAGTTCGTTGAGTCAAACTGCGTGACATGGCAATATGAGTTGCATACATTGTAGCCCCTGCTCTCTCACACACAAACAGCATCCTCTCTTTGGCTCCCAAAGAAAAGTAACTAAAGGAGCAGACGAATAAAACGTTGGAAATTTATTCAAATTCACATTAGATAAGTGAAGTGAAGCTTAAGTTTAATAGTAGCAAAGCAACGGGCGGGAACATGAGCAAAACATGTCAAGAGCATTTACATTATGTCGTTTCTTTCGGCTCGTCAAACTCACTACTTAATCGCAAGAAGTGAACTGGGAATCCTCGCTTCGATTCGTTCTGAATTCTTAAGTGAAATGAACTCGACGAAGAAACTCACAGAGATAGACTCAAGTGATGGTCGATTGACATCTTCTCCACTGCTACTTCTCTTCCACTACTCTAAAGTGTAATGAATTGTAACTATGTAATATACTTAGCTTATCTTATCTGCACTCATATGCATCCCTTCTACAACTCGCTCACAGTTTACACTCTCTTCCCACTGTTATCCACTTACGCAAAACCCCTATCTCTATGCTATACAGTATGGATCCTATGTGTGTACTTGCATTGTGTCGGTTCCCCTTCCTTAAACTGCATAAAATAGATAAATTTGCCCGAGTCATGGTATAACAGCACTTTTACGTGTATACAAATTCATACAGCAGCTTTTCACCATGTAATATCTGTAGTAGTTGATTGCCTACGTGCTTACTTACTTATATTGCAAGACAATAGCTATATAGGTAGGCTTTCTCCGTTCATTTTTATTGTAGGTACGTATTTATATGCGGTTGGTAGATGGTGGGCGGGTACATATTTATACTTGTGTCATGTCAGTACACTAAGCAGTTGCTACTGTACTAAATACGAACATAAGGGACAATTTCCTGCCTCAGTGACTTTTCTGTATTTTAGCCCATCTGCACTTCACTTCAACTCTCGTCAGTCTCGCACCACTTCCTTAACCTTGCCTGACATGACAGCTCTTCTCTTCTGTCTCCATATTTATATCGTGTGGATGCTGTACGTACCATCGAGTCAAGTGGAGCAACCAGCCAACCTCCACCGCACACAACATCACACAAGAATGTGAGCAGAGCACTAGAAATGTACTCTATCAAATTAACCACAGATACGTAGTACTTACTTTAGCGTAGAAAATCTCATTTCATTTACTTGCTTAAACTTATCTGTATAAGTGGATGTGTACGAGAGAGAGAGAGAGAGAGAGAGAGATGGTGGAAGGCAATTGCTCATTTTTTCTCAACCTCTCCCCCTCTTTACATGAAATGCATACATGTATAGTACTTTACTATATAGAGGGATCTATCAAAGTATTTTTATTCCTTGGAAAAATCTTATTCGCTTAAGATTTTTCACTCTGCTCTCAACTACTCTAAACTCTGAAGTTCATTTGCCTACCATTTAGCATCACTTAACTACTTCTTCCCAGTGAAGTGTCTATTTAGCAGCTGTCTCCACTTTCTCTAGTGAAAGCTTCGTCAAAGCTTTCTCTTCTGCTTTCACCATCGCCTCTTAATTGTATTTATGACTAAGCCACTTTATTCACATCTATCTGCTCGACTTTCTCACTTCTTCGTGATAGCATACGTAGTACATACGGTCTATGTATTTTATTTCCACTTATTACAATAATACCAGGCAGACGACACAAAGTATTTATTTTTATCAATGTTACTGAACAAATGAATATACATATAGATTGTTGACTGTTTTGCCATCTTTGTATGTATAAACACATGTGTTTCAGTAAGTAAGTCGGTAAGTTTGGGATTTGAGGTTTTATGGAATGGAAGAGCCTTTTTTCCAGAGACACAATGCAGAGGAGGGTATAACGGATTCCACAAGAGAATGTATCATTTATTAAAGGATAGCAGTGGCTAACCCACAATCCTATCCTTTTCTGTATCCCCAGCACAGGCTTGCAGTTACAGCAAGAGACACAGGAGGAAATCCTGATTCCTCAGTTTAGTTACCATAATTTGATATAAGTTCTGGCACACACATCCCGTACTACAACCTGCACCACATAGAAACAGACACGGGGTGTTTTGTAACTAGTGGGATGACATTATATGAAATGAATCCTCTAATGGAATACAAATACATACAGTAATAGATATTCTGCAATGTTTGAGAATGGAGTACCTAACTACTAAAATAATGCTAGTGAAGTAAAGCCTGCCACTGACTCTACCATCACTAGTCACTATGTAAAGGAAGCAGTATTTATATGTAACAGGCTAGCTAGCCAGGCACTGTCATGTGCGTCCCATTACGACATACGAGCGACTACTGACTACTTCTCCGTACACCGGCAGAAACACATACAAAGACTGGCCGACTTGCTAAACTAAATAAGCTGAAGTTGTCTGAGAGAGAACTAATGGTGTAGAGCACAGCAAGGAGCCATAGACCTGGCTTTGGTTTCTTACTAGGGAAATAATTGAATTGCAGAGCTCATTTATGTAGCCGGGAGAACCGTAAAAACTCAATATGTGTGAGTCGGTGTGAGTCCCTCGAGACATTCCTACAGTCACTACATTACAAACTACTGAGAATACAATCTCTGGTCTGTCTGCCTTGGCTCCGTCTACTCTGCTCGGTGTTGGCCATCCTTTCTCTCTGAGCTTTCCAGTTTCTAGCTCTGTGTGTGTGTGTACACACGATGTACGATGGAACTACAGATGGATCACTTTTTCCCTTTTATTAGTAGGTAGTTGGCTTGTTGGCCTGATGTGTGTTGTGCTCGTGCTCAGGCTTCTACTTAAGATTAGACTTATCCGTGTATTAAGTATATTGGCATTCCTTTTACCTTCACTCAATTCTTAGCCACACCAGCTAGGTTCCTATTCTACTTTATTGAGTTTGATTGAGTTCATCCAATTGAATAGCTACAAGTGTATATCATACTAAATAAGAGACAGATGAGAGATGGAAGTAATAATGCTAAATATCCCCAGCTTGTCTATCCAGACCATGTGTGTTGTAACCTAGTACGTATTTAGCTTAACTTACAACACACAATTGTGGGGTTACATACAAGCGAGAGTAAAAAAAATGTCTATAAAGTATGTTTCCAGGATGTTTCAGCTATTTACAGTTACAGCTACAAAATTAGTGCAACGACAGATGAAAAGGAATTTCTTTTTAATTATATATATATATTACATTATGAATAGATGGTTTTCGGTGATGGTTAGAAGAAGTTAATGTTTTCGAAATCTGAAGCATTTGTAGATATTTGTAAAAAAAATGTTACCTGAATTCTGCAACATTCTAACATTACGTTGAGTAACCCATTCGTTTAGTCGTTTGAATGGGTGGGCAGGCAAAATATTGTAATTCCTTGTCTGCCTTCCTACGCTTTTAGTACGTAGTGTTGAAACCAGTACAGTTACAGTGTACTGAATATTGTGGTGCACTAACAGTAAGAAAGCTGAATGTTTGGGATATTATAACAGCATGAGAGGGAAGGTAATTCACTTGCTTTTAGTTTCCTATTACTTTGTCCATTACTAGGGGTTGTTCATAATTTTGCACCCAATTTAGGAAAGGGGAGTGGATCGAAAAGAAAGCGAATAGGTGCAAGCCTTGGTGTTGGATAAACTGTTACTGTTACAATCACAGCCCAATAGTAGCATGAAGCATGTGTAATACA
>JABASC010003938.1:0-12927 GCA_019776185.1 Plutomurus gul
ATCATTAACGCATAAAAAGTTTTTGCGTAAACAAAATTTTTGTAAAAAATGTCTCATCTTTTGTTTCATATAGCCATTTTAAATAATTTACTTTTCATCAATTACACAAAGACAATTTATATAATATAAGGGAAGTGAAACCAAGGTTTAATACATGTAAAAATATTTCATTGGTTAAAGTTTATATAATGTTGTTGAGACGAGCAGGTGTCAGCCTAATATAATAACTGATTCGATTCTACTACATATATTGGTATTGTAGAATCGAAAGCTCACAAGGTTGATGAAGGGGAATATGAGTGGCATGAGACAAATCACTAGGATTTTGCCGTCAGACGGGCATTTCTATGTGTATGTAGTATAATACGTATTCAATTTTCACTCTATTTGAATTCTCGTTTTCTAGTGCGAGATAAATGAAAGTTATCTCCTAATAGTGAGTGACGGGTGCACCGAGCAGCCCAAGCCCAAGTATTCTAAATGAAAAAGGGGAGTGTGGATTGAATTTGGAATGGACATTTCTGATCATGTGGAAAATACCTTAAATCATAGATCATTTCAATTAGAAAGTGGTTTCAAACACAGGGGCTTACTGGCAACTGAAGCAACTCTCATCTCCAGCTCTTAACTCACATTCACGATAAATTCGTTTGATGTATTCAAAAAGATTTTATACTAGAGAACTAGTACGAGAAATCAAAAACAGATTTTTTATCCTAAAAAAAGTTAAAAGCATTTTTAACGTTTGAAGATGAAATAAACTTGTTAATTCTTAATAAATTGTGAACTTCCGAATCTTATCATTTTTTATTTTAATTGCCAAGCTTTCTTTTAGAAAGTACTTCTATATACTTATTTAATCTTTTGTGTAGTTTATATGTACCTACTTATGGAAATGCACGGTGCTGGTTGACTGTGTTGTGGCTGCAGCAGAACAATAATTTACAGCTTAGCTCAATGGATATTGTCCCAAAACACCAATTTTAATAAAGTCCTCCTACACATAAGGGTGTTCAATATCTAAGAATGTTGGTGTAGGTACGCAAAAATTGATGAAATAGCTACCCTGTAAGAACATATGTACATACGCTTATCGCAGAACACTGAAAAATCAAGTGATTTATAATTAAATAACGACTACTGTTTATCATTTCACACTACACTTGTACTCGGAGGAATTTAGTAACCAAAATCAAGTGAACACTATATTTCTTTTGAAGCCAGCTTCTTTCCGGTTACTAGAATTCTGGTCATCAGCTAACCTTTTTATCATTTTATCTTTATACTTTTTCTCCTAAGGGACTTGGTTTTCATTGGTCCATGAAAAATGTAATCTGTTTTAGTTCCTATACTAAAGATATTATTGACTATCCTTAGTCAAGGAATATATATATGGGGCAGTAACCATGGATTTCCTTAAGGGGAAGTTAACCAAACTAGCCAAAACGGGCGCCCTTCGATAGAACTACATAATCGTACAAAGTCGAGTAATCGCTCATTTTGTAGGTAATTTCACTGGGAAGGGAACGACCCCCCTAATTTTTGTCCATCTTCAATGGTTCCCGAGATATTCACCGTTGAAGATCACAAAATCGGGCAAAAACACCAAAACGGGCGCGTTTCGAAAGAGAGAACTGCGCATCGTACAAAGTCGAGTAATGGCTCATTTTGTAGGTAATGTCACTAGGAAGGGAACGACTCCCTTCCTAATTTTTGTCCATCTTCAATGGTTCTCGAGAAATTAAAAACTGAAGGCGGTGGCTGCCGCTTCGTAATTCTTCGTATGTCACTACGGTTATATGATAAATCGATGTGCATAGGAAATGAAAATAAAATATGCATACGTGGATTTCAATACTAAATACAGCTCGTATCCCATGGCACCATGGTGAACATCCCCTTGAATGATCTTTTTAAACACACATGCTTATTTATTTATGCTTTTCCGGAGACGATTTAGATTGAATTTAGGATTCCGGATAATTCGTCTTAGGAGAATTGGAAAAAAGCTAAAGGAGAATTCGTATCACACATACTGACAATTCGTATCATGGATAGTGATGATTATTCGTATAATCAATATGCATTGGTAAATACGTGAATATTGAAAGTCAGGTTATATTGTATCTGGTTCCTCTGAGAATTCGAGTTTTGCACTCTAAGGGATGGTGCAATTTTATTTCATATCTTTATGTTTTAGGACATTTGGAGTAGATTTCAAAAAGTTTCTGTAGTTTTTGAAAATATTCACGTTGCTCTCAAAATTTCCCTCTCCTAAACACATACAATGGAGGCTTAGGGAGCACTGTGCTTAACTTGTAAAATTGATTACACCATCGGAAAGAGCATGAAACGTAGGTCAAGGTAAAGTCATTTTTAGCTACCATTGGAGGTTGCTCACCCCAAAAGTTGGGCTCGAAAGCGCGACTGCAGCATTCATTATAAATGCTGTGCTGGTTCTTTCTCCCTATCTTCTGCGTACGCTCAACATAGTAACACAAGCAAATCAATTGTATAATACTATTATACAATACAGTATTATCCAAACTTTCTATATTATTGGTTAGGTTAGGAGTGAGAAAGTGAATGTATTTACATAAATACACAAAATTTCACCGATGTGCTCGCGAGAGAATGAGGAAGTGCACGGTGGCTTTACATCGTAATCGTAAACTCTCTATTTTATTCCGGATTTCTTTATTATTAGTTAGGTTGGTTGAACCATATTATGTACAAACTCTTATCATTATTTAAGGTTAGGTTAGGTTACCTGTCTAACAGGCCAGCATTTGGAGACATTATAATTTTCTGTTTCCATTTTGAAAATTGTGGTAAGTGATGGGTGCGATCGAATTTGTGATTGAATACATTCTTTCATCTATTTATTTATATACCTTGTTACCATGTTACCAGCTTTAATGGTGTAGAATAACGTAATAACTGTACCAAAAGTATAAAATGTTGAACTAAAATCTTGATTTTTCACCTTATTTCGAATTTCCGTAAACTATGTCACCATTGAAATCAGCGTAAAATTATGCGTCGAATGGTATATCACATGTTTTAATTCGCGAGGGGGCGCTTTGCGCTATAAGTTCCAATTTTTTTTGATCGACAGTGGAAAACTTGGACGAATTCTCACCAGTTACCAGAGTACCAGTTATGGATAACCTTGTCTTTGAACGCAAGATTTTTGCACCTCTCTCAGAAATTACCTCAGTGTTGTTAATAGTTACTTTTCGAGGTAACTATTAACAACACTGAATTACCTTTTACATAATGTAGCTCTTATTGCTCACTGTCACCTCTATGATATTGATTCAAAGCTTTGCTTGTGAACTGTGATATGCCTATTTACCAATGCATTTTGATTATAAGAATTGTCACTATGCATGATACGAATTGTCATTGTATATACAGTTTAACTATAGATAAACTCTGTCGTGAAATCAAGGTCATAAATGGTTAGTGGCTTAACCTTCACTAGATTTATTAGGGATTTTACTAAACGACACAAATTAAAAAAGCTAAAATTTCAAGTTTTAATACTAAGCCTGTGCATTACATTTTCATTTTCTGGAACTTTCCATGATTAAGCCACTCATTCTTACATGGTTTCCAAACACATTATCTTTAAGATTAGAAAATATTTATTTAAAAAATTGAGAATATGCATGAAGATTTGTACAGAAATCGACGAAATTTAGAAATTTTTCGACCTCCGAGAGCACAACCACAGTGTTCACTGACACGCAAGAAAATTATCGATGTAACTTTTTCAATGATATGTATTAACTGACTTCACATAGGGAGATAAGAGGACTGATGTGGAAATGATACACAGTTCAGGAGCCCTCACCCGGGACATCTTCAGATGAAAACGAATCAAAGAGCGAGATTTTTACGATATACCTTCGTGGACCCAGATTCATAGTACCGATATCATTGTTTAACTTTGGAAATTCTCCCAATGTACAATTTAGTCGGACAACCACAACCACTTCTAGTACTGCACCGCGATCAAGTTGGCCCAACGCTCACACTCACCTTCCACTTCCCATTAACGGACTCATGGTCGCTAAGAAGTACCGTTTCAAGTCAGAACCCAGACTTCTTACTGAAGGGGAAGAAGAAGTTCCTCTAGAATCAGCCAGTAGTATCACCATAAATGAAGAAAATGTTTTATCGCTAGGAAAACAATCTAGAAAAAATAGCCGCGATATTGGGGACGGTAGCAAACGTTCTTCGTTCCTCTCGGCTTTAAAGCACCCTATCAATTATCTCAGTGGCATCATTCGACCAGCGGAGACTGATATGAATGCTCAACCTGTGTTCTATTTACCAACAGTTGTTCCACCAAAAGAAGTTCAAGAGCGACAAAAATTCAGCTCTGTTCCCGATTTATGGGCGATTAGAAATTCTCCTGGTCGTGAAACGCAGCACGGTCGCAAAAAAATGTCATCTAATAGTGATTCAGTCGTAGATACTAACTCCCTTACTCAGTGTTTGGAGACTGCTCTTCCAACAAGAATAGAAGATCCTGTCCTAAAATTAATTATTACCAGTAATGAATCTCCATATTTGTAATAAAGGTGTGCGCTATTTGTTACCCTGTTTCAAGTTCGTTTACAAATGTCATTTCATGCATAATACGAAATACGACCAGGAATTTTTAACACACGGTACTTAATATAGGCCAGTCAATGAGTCAATGCATAATATTGGGTTTTACCATGCCCACGAATTAATAACTTTTAATTGTTCGTAAAATGACCTTCTATTAGACGTAATGCATAATGATTTTCGTAATAAGTGAGTTTGGGTGACAGTCAAAATTGGACCAATTTTTCTCCTAAAACAAAAAATTTCAACGAATTTCTGTGCTACAAGATAACAACTTCCCGTTCGCATTAGACGCACTCGCATATCCTCTGTGTGTGCATTATACAACCGACATTAATCCAATTGATAATAGGTGGCGTCTACGCAGTGCATTCAGCACCAGAATATGCAGCTTTGCCGGCGAATAAGCCAGGAGATAGTGTGTGGAATAACTGTGCAAAAAACAAAACAAAAACAAATCTTTGCGAATGAAGGACAAGGCTATGATATGACGTAGATACTAGATACTTCATACAATTGCAATGGCAATTCGCGAGTGCTAGCAGACCATCTAAAGATAGGTGCAAATACAAGCACACATTTACACTATCAGTCCAAGAGAATCCCATTTAATTATTGTCTAAGTAGGGATGTGTATAGTATATGCTGTAATAGATGTGTGTATTCCATTCCATATCATACATCCATGCTATTCAACACCAGAGAGAGAATATATTATAATTATATAACGTGTGTTGTTGTTGCTACTAATAGATAGATATCTATGCTACTAATAGATGATATTACATCCATACCTACAGTATGCATATTTATGCAATGTAATTTTTAACAGTATGCAGCATCCATAACAAATGTTGCGTGTGTGCTTGCACATATGATTTTATAAATTTATGTAACATTAAATGCAGAATGAACAAATATGAACATTTTTGAAAATCGGTTGCGGTGTCCATGTTTTTCACTCATCTTAAAAAGTACATTAAAATATTATGACTACACTTATTTACATTTTTCAATTCGACAATGTGGAAAAGGGAGGTATTATATTAATGTTTGTGTTGTCAAAATTTTAATTACTTGTCGGTGTATGATAAACAGCTCTAACAATAAAAAGCTGTACTTATTTCTCTTCCACCACCACTCGACTCTCTTTGTCGTAGTTGTTGTAAGTCTTCATGTCAGATGAATAGTTTGAAAGCAGATATACGCACTATTTGACCATATCTATATCTACTTGCCATGTTATGTTAGCAAAAAAGCGGTGTGTGCATTGAATATTGCATAAATACGTCGACAGTCGACACAGTGAGTGAAGTAGTATTAATAAAAACAACGAAAAGAAATACTACAAGTACTGCACACACTCTTGCGGGGGAGGTCCCGCATACCCCTCCTTAGTAAGTTGTGCACACCATCCAAGTATATTCAAGTGTGTATTTAACAACAATACACACGCAAGGCGTGGAACCGATAACTGCGGCGGCTCCATCTTGTCATTTTTGGCGCATCATCAAATAGAGGGGTGGAAATGGAATATTTGTAATTTTATCTTCAGTGGTAAGACAGAAAATGCAACGGAAAACGTGATACTGCCACTTTGGTTGTGTCCAGTCAAGTCCAAATACAAGACTCAACCTTGGGAACTATTTTTTTTAAATTAATTCCTGGTTGTAAAACCCCTATGCTCTGCCTAGAGAAGGTGACTCTAGTGGAACACGAGTGGCCAGTGGCCCACCGAATTTTGCAGCTACAATCTTTTCTGAGAGGAGAGCTTTTTTGGATTGGATTGGAACACAAGTTTATTTATTCATGTCAAACAAAATCAGTACATAGGTAGTTCTGGTCTGGTATTCATTGTAAATGACATTGAGAGCACAATCATATGTTGCAGGTGCCCCTTAATCAGGTCAATTTCCAAGAGATCAATATGTACAACAGATATTTTAAATATACTAATATGGTTATGTCAGGGTATTAACTAAAAGTAACAGTAGATTTCACACATCTTACCTAACATAGTTTTAATGCCTGAACAATACAACACGACATTGAATTGTACTTATTTAACAAAAACATTCTTATGCTCAGCCACAAAGTGGTCGCAAATTGCTCTTTGAACTGGAATTTGGAGGTGTTTTCCTTTTTTACACTTGAGGGGATTCTATTCCAAGAATATATTCGGTTCTAGGCGTTGATAGAGGGAGGGAGCTTGTTCTGGGGCTATGATAGTACTGTAAAATAAACCCATATTCATATTTACCCTAGGTCAAAGGGTCAAGTTGTACTACCAATTACTCAAAGGACGTACCCCGGACTGACACAGAGCCAAGCACATCCCTCTTGCAGACACTCCTAAAAACCCCATTGCCCAAGCTCCAAGCAGTGATCGAACTCAAAATTCGAGTGGGTGTGGAAGCGCACTTACCACAGAGCGA
Organism: Plutomurus gul; assembly: GCA_019776185.1. Lineage (NCBI taxonomy): Eukaryota > Metazoa > Arthropoda > Collembola > Entomobryomorpha > Tomoceridae > Plutomurus > Plutomurus gul. Next base: position 7,059 of record JABASC010003938.1, read on the forward strand.
CAGCTGCTAGCTATTATGACCTCGAAAGGCGTTTGACACAAAGACACCGGGTTGTTAGATGTCACAAGTCACCATATCGTAAATTTACACATTTTGCTCTTTTTACACGAAATATCGTAACATCATTTTGATTTTGTAATTTGTCCAGGAAAAAAAATTACTCATGAAAATACTCAAAAAAAGGTGACGTCAGTTTGAGGGAAGTGAGGGAGTGTTTGAATAAAATTGATAAATTTGGGGAGCAGACAAAAGTAAATTGAAATGACGTCATTAATATTTCCTAAATACTTCTGGCAGACAATGTGGATTATATTATATTATCTCGCCAAAAACTCTACGGCTCCGGTCTCTGTTTAATTTTGGCATGCGGTTATACTGCATAAGGATAATAAGAAGAAAGAACACAAGAGCGAAGTACAATAAAGTTATACCTCGCGAAACCGTGTCTATACTCTCTACACTAGTTACTATAATATTTACACGAAATTCTAGGCACTACCTGTGAATTTGGCTGACCGACCGATGAACGAGGCGACTATTAAGCTGCTGAAATTTGCCGAAAACTGCGAAATTCATCACAATTTTACTTGGTAATACTTAAGTTTGCATTACATAATAATTATAGACAACTCAACTTGACCTAGAGAATATAAATATACGCCAATCCAATCCTTGACTACTAACTTACATAATACTCACGACTCACATGTAATTTCTTCATGTACCATTTTTAAATTTAATAACTCTGAATTTGTACGATAATTATATAATACTACCCATCAGGAAAGTTATGAGTTAAGTATGCTCCTTCAGTCATCAGTTGTCAGTTGTTGGTTGTGAAAGCACTAAAATTGTGATTTCAATTTATATAAAATATGATAGAAATCAAGTGGTTCTGGTACTGGTGAGTTCGTGTTGTTATTTTCTGCCATGTGTACATTGTTAAGTTGTTCATTGTTTTGGTTTTATATTTGATTGTCTATTAGAACTACATAAAGTTTCGTAAACTTCAAACTTGGTATACTGAACCGTTCCGATCCAACTTTCAGTCACGACTGAGATGAGAGCTACTAAAATTAGTAATTATGAAATGCATTATAACGCAGTAATAAAACTAATAATAAGCAATTACATATACATCGCTTGTACTATAACTATACCACCTCATTTCATTATAGGCATTTTGGGTGTTTTATTCTTGGAAAAATGGTGAATATGAATATAATTATTTTGAAGTTGGAAGTGTACTTCAATTTTATCATCTGATTTACGAACAACAAATGAATTTAGTTGGCATTAAATAGCCAAATATTTTGATACGGCTTACGTTACAAAGTAATACATAATTATATTACAAATATATGTAACACATAATTACTTCATAATAACATTTATTTAATGTTTATATGTATATTATAACAATATGGATTAAATTTTTTTGCTACATGTCAATTTCTGAAAATTTAATCCAAACAGCAAATACATACACCTCAATAAAATAACTGTTATAGTGCCGTAAATTTGTAAATGTGATGTTTATAAAATGCCCTCTCTTTGTTCAACTTTCTTTTTTCGCTACTACTCCTAAAAGAAATTGACTCTTTAGCAAACCAATTAATTTTTTACCAACTTTGTGTTTACTTACAGAACTACAAATGAAAACTTTAATTTCAAGATTTACAGTCTCATGCTGGACACTCACCCCAATATTGTAATTGACCCCTTTATGTACCTCGTTCATTTGGATGCCCTTTGGAAAGGTAAGTAATTTTGTTTTACCAAGAGAAAAATTGGGTTGAAGGAAGTGCAAGACCGTTCCACAGTCACAGACACATGCATAGCTTCTCTCCACCTTAATAACACCCCTATTATCCACCGTGTTCGTTGGTTAGGTTAGAGATTCCTACTAGGTCCTGTCCTGCAACCTATTCAAGGGTAATATTTTGAGGGTGTACCTATTTATTTAGTAGCCATGATTTGGCTCTAAGCTGAATTTTTTACAGCCCATTAAATACCCATTAATAAAGCAAAATTCGGATGTCAACCCGGGGGACTGGACGGTCACTTGGGGTGGGCCACCACATTGCGCTGCAGCTGAGATTCCTGCAATTATTGTTAATGTGGTGTGTAAGGCAAGGGCGGACGCTGTAGATAAAAAATGAAGTTGGTAGTTAACACATAAGGAGTTATATGCATGTAAAGGGTGGTTACGTACATCGTCACTCGTCAGCTATCTTTCGGTGTTTTCCATGTTGTATAGGACGCTTTACTGGAGCGGGGCGACGAGAGCAAAATTCAAAAGATTTTTTTGTATGCCGAGTCAGTAGGTCTTTAGTTTAATATTTATTTGTAGTGTTTACTGTCGACAACATCATAATGTAGCATCGCCTAGAGTATACTATACTTTCAAATTATAATCAACCAAACTAAGATTTTTTTAAACGTTCTAAATTAGTATTGAATGTAATGTGCCCTCATAAGTGTTAATCTTAATCTGTGTTTAGTTTTCACTTTAGTGAAAGGCCTAGGTGGTGAAAGTTACCATTTCCATTAGGTAGTTGCATGAGCAACTCCGGAGGTATTTAAAGTTCACATATTTATTAGGAAACAATGCTGCAACCTACAACTACTTTACCAAATCGAAGTTGAATGAAAGAAAGCACCGTCATTTTATAAGGCTAATGCACACGTCTCATTTCCTTTTCCTTGTGATACAAGTGTACATTAAGAAATGTATTGATCGTCGCACATTCTTCTTTCTAGCATGAAGTATATACATATATAAATGTCTTTTACAGCGAATATTTTCGTTGTGAGAAAGCATCAGGTAACCTACATGATCTGAGAGAATCTGAAGTATGGAGAAAGTCTCAACATAGCCTTAACAATAAAATTCATCTCAATAGATAAATCTGCTACGATAAAACTCTTATGGTCTGTTTATTGTGTTTGTATTTTAAAATTGCAGATTCGAGAAGTCTGCTTCAGTAAATGGGCCAAACTACATAAAAACTTTGTCATTGAGGGTTTGTAGAAGTGCATTCGTGAAAGAAAATTAGATGCTTACAAGCATCCTACATTTAACCAATTAAACCTTCCGTACTCCTAAATCAATCGGTTTCAAAGGTGAGCTTTGTTTGTTCAATCGTTATCATCACATAATTTATAACATTTATGGATATTTTTGTTTGCAAAATTAGAAAAGATGGAGACTATTTTTTAAAACTTTTCTGTAGATTGCTTGTAGAGGTAATATTTATATTTATACAGAATCGAAAGTTATCTGATTCAGATGTCTAGCAGGTAAATGGGTTTCAGGTAGGTAGAACATTAAATTCGGGATGTTAATCTTGCCCTTCGTTCGTATCCGAAATAGCAGCGTGTGTGTGTGTGTGTATGGTGTGTGTGTATGGAGAAACACTACGTGTCTGTTTACCTTGTGTGCTCCCTAGTGCGTGGTGGTGATAGGCCCCTAATGTTTGAAGTCAAGTTGAATCGAATGTTGTTTGTTGCTAATGCTAATCCGAGCTAGCTGTTTGTCTGGATGTTATGCAGTAGTCGTTTCGTTCCCACTCCGCCAAGTCTGCTATACTCTATATCATTCCATCCTGCCTGTGTGGTACCCTTCCACTTCCACACGTTGTACTGTAACCATGCCTTGCTCATGGCCGGTAGCCTGTAGTCTGCAGCCTAAATATTATCATTTACTTTGGTCATTTCAGCCTGTGTCTGTAAACATTTCTTTGCGGTGTTTTGTGTTAAGCATAGTATATAAAGTCCGTAACATTATATCTGACTAGGTATTTACAAACTCGATTGATTTGACTTACTTTTAGTTGCATTTACTTGCACTTTTAGCGTTATTGCTATAGTGGTGAGCTCTTTGAAATCATCCTTACAGTATAGTGTGTGTCAGATCAGGTCTATAGAACAGGTAAACAAAACCGTCTGTAAAGCAAGTCGTCCAGTGCTATTATAACGCATACGTATACCTATTTACCTTGCTGCAAGAACAGACTTGATTTACAAACGTGCATCAACACTTTCCACACACACTATAATATATATGCCTTCATGCTGAACGTATACGTATAAATACTAATCAGAGCTGCTCTGCAGTTGCTGTCTTGTTTCTTACTCTTTGTTAGGCCCTTTGAACGTACATGCAGAGTTTATTATTAAATGATAAAACTAATTTGATTTTGCTGAATATGCACCATGTTTAAATACTTGACAACATACTACAGTTTGTTTATCTGCAGCAAGCGATAGTGTAATAAATAACGTATTGTTTGGTTTCTTGATAATGATTCCAGTTCCCAGTTGTTTCTCCATGGAACGAAATTAGAATTTGTGTATTCATTCATTTGGACCGTGCGCATTACGTGTGTAGGCATTGACTAGGTAGGCAAAATGTTCTGTAGGTAGAGTAGATGAACTACTCGCATGTATGCTGCAAGCACTCCAGCTTCTCTCTACAGTACACTCCGCACTAGTCCGAACTTCAACTCTACTGTTTTATCACATATCAGGTACGCGTTCATTGAGTATTTGTATTTAATTTGAAAATATTAATTTTGAAAGTAGATGTGAAATATACGTTTTTCTAATACTTGGAGTAATAACTAAAGTAGAATTTATTATAGGGTTTTCTTTTGCAACCATCATAGCCCTTTTATTTGAAGTTAGCTAATCGACTGTTTGTTTTTATTGTTCGTGTTATATTATCTTCGAAGGCCCAAGCGACTTTTAATGGCAATCGGTAATCATGTAATATTTATTGTAGGTTAGTCAATTTTATATCAGTGAAGTGGTAAGCTATTTCTAGTGATACAGATATACATGGAAGGAGTAGAGGTCTGGCGAGTAGATAGTGGATATAAGCATAAGCATTTGAACGAGAACTGTGTTCACAGTATACTTGCAAGAGCATGATGTGCATGCATACCAACTCTGCCGTAAGCACGAAACAGCATGGGAATCAAATGTTGCTGCCTCATCTCAACATATACATTTGAGAAACAGTGCTGGTGTTTGTTGTTTGTGTACAAAACCCAGCAAAGCAAGGTCGAACGAACGAATACTGTCTAATCCAGAAGGTAGAGTAACTAGAGGTAGAGCGTACTCTTGTGTGTAATGTGTACCATGTCTGTATCGTATGTTGTTTTCTACTTCTGAAAGGACAAATATGTTGTTATACAAATATACATAATACACACATGCACCAGTCTGTTATGCAACACTAGAGTTAGAGTTTCCTGTGGTATATTTGTTTTAGTCCAGGTAAAAATGGTATTTTTGAAGGAATAGTCTCATTCTTAAATGAGGAACTAACAGCTACAAAGATTGTACTCTTCTGTGTGTATTTGGGAGAAACGTGCATGTATCATAGCCGTGTGCCTTGTGCCATGCTCTTCTGCAAATAAGGCCTGCGGCCTATACTCCGACTTACAACGTTTGAATGTAATGCAGGGAAGTTCTGTTGTTTTGATAGCTAAAGAAAGGTGTGTTTGTTGTTATTTGTATATATTTATGTGTATAATACCGAAAATTTTCGTTTATGTTTAAGGGAAACTGTAAACAATGAAAGTGAATTTATTTAGAAATAAATGTTATATTTTATTTTTTGTGCGTGAAATAACTAACTAGGATCGTCTCCAACTATAAACTAATAGTAGAGTGGATTTCGCATCTAAAATCTTGTTTGAATTCTGAATGCATCTGTTGATACAGTTTTTTTGAAAGAGAGGTTAATCTCAGGTATAAGAAGTGCATTTTACATTCCTTAATGTTATGTCTACAAAAAGTAATGGATAGTTTTTTGTAACTGCAACTACACGAATTGTAATCATTTTAGACTCAATAATAA
>JABASC010003939.1:0-12925 GCA_019776185.1 Plutomurus gul
CTGAATGGACACCTTGTGAATGGACACAACAATTTACAACTTACAATTAGCTTGAATAGGTTTTACTGTGCATTAAATTTTGACAGTAGTGTTTAGCTAGCAATGGGCTAGCGGGCATGAAATGGTTATGACAAACGGGTAAAAATTGAAATTCAGTATTTTACCATCATTGTGTTAAAAATATTAAATTATCACCGGCCAACAACTTTGATTGAATCTGAAAAGACCTATCAGGGCGGTTCCTAACACATCCATGAAAAGATGCTCAAATTTGAGGAAAAATTAATTGTTTTATGGGAGAAAGTTGGAGAAATTTTATGATGCGTTTTTTGAACTAATTCATTGATTCATTTTTAGTACATATTTGAAGGCAAAAATAGAAAATTCCCTCATTTTCTTAATGTTCCCCACTTTCGCAAATCGAATGATGTTACAGATTGTACTCGTGTTTTGATGAAAAGTTGATTGTTTGCAATCCACAATATTTGTTATTAGAGATGATTGATGATGATGGATCTTCAACAATGCTTACACCAAAAAGATGTAACAAACTCTCCTACTGCAATTTAATCTGCTTAAAATGTCAAACAATAATTATTAGCAGGAATATTTGAAGGTAGCGTAATTCAGAAACACATTAGATTCCTCTGTAAACTAATTTTTCGATTGATATTGTCAAAAATTTAATGATTCGGTTAAATAGTTGAATAATTACAATTACCCGTGGAAATTATTTATGCACTTTATCCAAGAATTTATCACATAAACTAAATTACATTTCAAATCAAGAGTAATAATCCTAATGTTTCTTTTGCAGAAAAAGTTCGTACCGCAGTCTTACAACGGAGTCTAACAAATAGCCGCAAAAATCCATAAGAATAAGGAAGATCTCCTGCTCCCTTTACTTCCCCAAAATTTAGTTCTACATCTTTTTGCTTCGACATCGGACTATGAGCAGCTCCTATGGTGCCCTCACGAGGTAAAGCAACAATTTCAATATACTTAACTCTATCTTCATGCACATCGCACATTCAGAATCCACATAAAGGATTTTCGAAAAGCTGGTGAACTGCGCTTGCTTGATACTAATACAAGTCATCTCGCACTTCTCTCCATGCATTTTAACGATTACAGTGAATGTGTACTAAATGGCATCATTCATAAATATGAGTCATTTGCAAGTGGGCTAAAAATATATTCCTTATCAGGAGTCTTCTGATCGATATATAAAAGCATATAATGATAAGTTTGTCAATCACGTTCACCTCTGCACTGCACTGTCTGCTCTATAATGGTAATATTATCAAACCGTGGGGCGAGACACCTATGCTTAATTGTTATGTTATTGATGACATAATTATTTCTGCTCCATTTGATTTAAAGCAATAAGTGTGCTCTCACGAAAAATTAAAAAATCCATGATGCACCATTACTTGTGTGTATTTACAATTAAAATGAGCATATAAATATTTATTACAATTAAAAATCTATTACTGTGCAAATATTTCGAAGCAGCATGCCAACAAATAATTATTGTAACAGCGAAATAAATACATTATTTACATGTGTGTATAAACGAAGTACATGTATCTTGTAAAGTTCGGGTTTGACATAATATTTGCTCGTGTCGTGAACTGTTGATGGAAACAAAGTAATGTTTATGAATGGTCTATTAATTTCACTGATAAACAAAGCTTTTTGTAGTAGCATTAGAAAAAATTGTCATATTATAATCTTGCTCATTGTGTTCATCGTTCGAAAGGATCAGCAGCAATAGAGCAGTGCACACTTATTTGTCTGCAACATTTTATTGGAGGTGGACACACATTGTATACAGCTATCGAAACAGAGAGATGAGATAGTAAGCATATGTAGAGAATAGATAACAGACTGTTTGTGCTTAGGTAATCTACTATGAAAATAAATGTTGTTATTAATAGGAACTCATCATTTCATGGTAGAGGCTGGAAAAAAAATCGTGGTACAACACAACAGTACAATATCGTATGCTATGTATTGCCGTAATCGATAATAATAAAACATTGTTACCTGTTAAAGTACCTACACCACAATATTGAGAAAAAATTGTTAAAAAATTATTTTATATTGCTGTGTGGGTCCAATTTAAAATGTAGGAAGGCTCCTCTCTATCTAGAAATTATACCATCATCTTGAGAAGGAAATGAAGAGAGAGACGGGGAATTTTTGGGAGAGACCAGTAAAGAAAAGAGACAGCATTAAAAAAATAGTAGTACATCATTATTATTACGTGTGGTGGAGACGACGGCTTTTTCCACGTTGTTGGCTTCTGTAATCAGCAGAGCGAATGTTGAATTGAGGATGATGACAAATTCTGTGACTGCTTTGAAGCAGAAATCTGTGAGAGTCAGCATCAAAGGCATCAGCAGAGGCAGTTAATTACATAATATGTGTGGAGATGGTGATGTGTTGTATTACAAAGTGCTGTTGTGCTGATCGCTGATGTTAGGTCATGTTCTTATCACATTCAGCTAATTAAAACAGAAACATTCAATTCATTTAAGATTCAAGTCTCCAGACAGGCAGGGTCAGTCCCTCCTTAGGCGCCACCAGTATTCATTATTTAAAGAATTCTGACACAATAAATAACCCCACATACCTACATACATATACATAACGCATTCTCTCTATACATCTTACTTCGATTCTCAACAACTTTTTCTTCTTCATCGAGCTCTTTCTTGCTTGCTGCTGCTCCTTTGACTCACTAACTTACTTTTACGTGTACTTCCCTTTAGCGTTTTTGTGTGGTGCACGGTAATAAAGCAAGTACTATTACATACATTGCAGATTGCAAAATCTAGTTGCTTACCGTACAAACTCTATTATCAGCCTTTTGCACGTTTGCCATTAAGTGGTTATTAGATTCTTCATGTCCTCAGTCCCTGATGAGTACTACTGTAAATGTGTGGCAATGCTCCATATATATGTACACTATTGGTGTACATAACTGAATGACATGGACTAAACGTACACAGTACCAAAATGGTGTTTAAGGACGAATACGGATGTACAAATGAGGGTAAAATAACAAATGAACGGTCGCAAAAGTGGTTGAACATCAATAAAATATTAGAAATTAGCAAACTATGAAATATTGCAATCTAGAGTTTTAACTCCAAATTTAAACACGCTCCAGTTTTGTGTTACACTTTTCAATAATACGATATCAAATTTATACATTTGTTTTGCATTTAATTTACCGATCAATTTGCATGTCGTGCGCAATTCATGCCCACACAATTCTGGTTGCATGCAGCCTAGTATCTATGACCAGTGTTAGTTAAGTGTGGTTAGTTATTAGTAAAGAGGTAGCAGGGTAGTCAAGTAATATTTGAAGTGAAGTGACGGAGGAGCAGAATTGGTAAACAATTTTTTGTTTCTAGACACACTAGTCGACGACACACACAGAGAGATTGGTAAACTTTAATAGAAATTGCACATATGAGTTTCCCTAGCAGAGTAGTAGAGTGTTTAAAGCCACAAGACAACACACCGTGGCTCATTTGCCTTTTATTATTGTCTTGTCTGCCGTCTCGTGTGCGTAATATGTAATCCATTCTCCACGTGATTCTCATCACTGAGCACTACACAAATAATATGCTAATCATATGCAATCTAAATTGACAAAACAGTTTTTTAATCCCAAGTCCACTTTTCTTACAACATTGTTCTTACGATTAAGACTCTCTACAGGATTTGTCACTCATTATTTCTGTCCATGTAAAGAGTTTGCACGAAGTAAGAACCTGTTTCTGCGAAAATATGTGTACACATTTACTTTTGTGTCGAATTCTTAGAATATTATCCCCTAAAGGCGTTTATTCGTTGTCATATTTCCCCTGCTGGCTATCAATTTAAATGAGAGTCAGAAAATGTTATAATTTATTATGGGCAACGCAGCAGCAGCAGCTCCTAAAAGTATTTTTAACTACATTTTCAGATACGTACCCATAAGAGGGGGCATCTAGGGGAAACGGGGGAATCCATATGCTGAAATATTATACAATAGAAAAGGAATGTTGTGTAGAGTGTGGTGAATGAAAAGTGTGTTTGTGTGTTGCTCTAACTGCGACTGCGACTACTGCCATGAAATACTACTACTACGTTCTTTGAATGATCTATTTGATATTAATGCTAATCTACAAGGCATTGTATTAATGAGAAACAACATTAGCACAACGGGAGGATGCTCTGCGTATACACACGATGCACATCCAGATCTGACACTTGATAACCAGTAAATTAATATCTGACTCAATTGACAGCTGTGATGATGTTTTAATGCGTAATTATGATATGTATGTACCTCTGCAATTCGTTCGAGAGATCTTATGGGTGTAATTATTTGAACATGTAATAATCTTTTTACAAGACTTAACTTTATTTATTATTGGTTGTAAAAAAAATTGGGTTTAAGGTCACATGGGTTGCATTTGTTAATTGCGTCCAACGTCTAAGTCGCAACAGGCAACAACCCAAACCTATTTTGCGAATTTGCCGAGCAAATGTAGGAGAAGAGGGATTACACAGGAGAAATCTTATAAGAATTACATACTTTGATCACAATATCGAAATTTGCGGGGATTGGGATATAATGTGTAATAATATTTATGAAATGTTAAACACACTTGCAATACTATTTAAAATATGTTCTTGGTGTAAACATGTAGCTATTAAATAGTATATGTACAACAAAGCACATAAATTATACAAATATTGTCCAAAAATCTGAGACTTGTTTTCTTTTATTCGAAAATTATTTTTTATTTCGATATAAAACATTTGATATCGAATTAAGCGTGGTGTAGAAAGAGCTACATGTGTACGCTGCTATCATTGGTGATTAGACACGTCCTACCAGCTCAAATTGGAACCTATATATAGTTGAAATAAGAGGAAATGAAAATAATAGTTATACCCTGCCACGGCCAAGCATCTGCCATGAAAATATTAATACATTAGCAGAAGCAATCAAATCAAATCAAATCATAGCTTTATTGTCAGATTGATCAGCACGAATTTCGCACTGTTCTCCCCCAATAGTAATCTAATCAATTAAATGGTGTTCAGCAACAAAGCATTTAGTATTTGTGGCAACCGAAGTTGGAAGAGAGAAATGTACTAGACATTAAACCGTGATTAGCTTATTAGTATTTAGTAGCTGTAAGGTAAACGCGTAGTAGTTTATTTCTAATTGAGACCTACACAGAACACAAGTAAACGGTCTTCAAAATGAAATGGTCGATGATGTAATCTAGTTTTAATGTGGGAAATCGACCTTACCACCGTACCACCACCACCAGTCTCAAACGTAAAAGAAAAGTCAGTCAGTCACAATAAATGTGTGTGAGCAGTTGAAGTTGCTTTTGCTTTCTATGGAAATGGTGTTTGTTACGTTGCTGATCTCACCCTTGCCTATCGTTCTTTTCTCTTTATGTAACTTCTTATTGCACCTCGGCTGAGCTGAGCGCACAGACTGGCAAGAATAAAATTCCAGCAATTGCCACTCCTCTAATTACTTAAAGGAAAATCTGCCAACATGGTTTAAGTGCTGCTACACAAAATTGCACCATTACTAAATCCTTCATAATGTATTAAGATAGCCGTTACAATATTCAGCAGATGACGACCTCAAACCATTCTTCAAACCCGCCTTGTACAGTAAATGATATCCCCTTCCAAGATCTGATGGATACGCTTTCATCATTTAACTTTTGGGAACCAAGCATTTGTATATAGTACACGATTATTACTTTAGCTTGAAACATTTCCAAGTGGCACATTTCTTTACACAAAATTGAAAAAAAATTGTACCTCTACTAATTTCAGGAATTTCCCCTTTAAACACCAATTTTTCTATATCAGTTTAAAGCTTCCTGCAACAGAAAAGGGTTCGAGAATTTTGACGCCCCAAGGTTCTCCTTTACAAGAATACAATCTGTGTGAAGAAGGTAGACTTTTTTCTTTGGAAAATTTGCAGTCCGTAATTTGCCAATTTTGCTGTGGCAGACGGAGTGAGTGTTGCTTCCAATTGGCCTTTACACCTTTCCATGAATGAATACAGGAAATGGAGCAGATGTTTTGAGCGACTGGTGAATGGGCAGCAGCACAGGTTATATGTAATATTAACACAAAGACTTTGAAGAAGTAGCAGCAGACTAGGATTCTCCAAGTGGGACCATGCATCCTCTCGTGTCATGTCGGGGTCTGATCCTCGTGCTGTGTGTGTGTGTCTGTCTGTCTGTGATAGCGTTATGCGATATGTAAATATCGTGTGGGCTTATTTAGGACAGGCCAGAGCGTAGGTGTTTTAGCCAGTCTCTTTAAAGAGAATCACTCTCTCTCTATTCTATCTCTCTTATTCTATAGATACTCACTCCTAATACGTAAAAAGAGTTACATTAAATATTACATCATCGTCGTCGTCCACCACCTTTCTTCTTCTACAACATACAACAGCAATAATTATTATTATGTATTTGGTATTTAAGATTTTACAATAAGTACGTAGGTAGTTATGTCTCTTTTTACTGTGTGACCATAACTCAGACACTCATTGTGTAGATCGTAGTTCTTTCTTAAGAAAGGATCTTCTCTGAGAGTGTAGTATAATTGCATGTGAGCCATGTGATGTGGTGAGCATACAAACAAATGGGATAATCGGCCAGATTAGAAACCACCATACCTTCAAGTCAACCCATGCGAACGAGACAGACAAATTCTATAAAGATAAGTTTTGAATGAATATTCAGGTTTACTAGATCTTCTTCTCATCATTCCCTTTTTGCCTTATGATATGATAAATACACAGAGTTGGTTGGTATGTAATAAATGTGCAATGGCAGCAAAAGTTTACCTTGTTCTTTGTGTGACACGAATTCTCTTCGTTGCAACAGACTGCCAGTTATTTGTTGTGTTTGTAAATTTACTAGTTGAGCACGTAGGTGGCTTAAGGAAATTCCAACCGACAGACGGACACAGATCTCTTCAGGACACAGAGCCATAATATCATAATAACCAATTCTTTCAATTACAAAATCCAATTTCTAATTATAAACATCATACATTATTTTTATTACAATTTATCATGCAATATATATATTTAGGGGGTGACCAAGAAAGCAAGTCTTTCCTAGGGTCCAATTTGACAATAGAGAATCGTGTATAAAAATAGAAATTTTTATTTTGTGGAGATTTTAATTTTTCAACTCTTTTATAAACAGAGCCCTAGTATAGACTTTCTGGACACCCTAACAAATTATCGATTCCGATGGGAAATGGTAACCACGCCTATTTATCCCAAACAATTACCTTGATCGGAAAATAATAACATAGCCATAACATTGTAAAATGCATCCATTGCGTGTCCCAATCAATTTTTATTGGTCACCACCGTTCTGCTTTTATCTCACGGTCAATTCAACAACAGCATCATGGCTGACTGCAGTTATAACACAATAAATGTACTGATCGTGTGTGTTCTACTATATACTTATACTTACATCCATATCAAAGTCAAAACACGGTAAAATAATCTGCATATACGAATTAGTGTTGCACAGCTACTTAAACTGATTCAGTTGCCAAAAGTCTGATACTACTCGAGGAAATTCGCATAGTGCGCTGCAAAGGCCAATAATATTTGGAATAGGGGAAAGTTCTGATACGTTGCCTTAGAAGAAGCAGATACTAGCAAGGCTTTTATTAAAAGAATTCCTATAGGACAAGACAGGGGGTGTTCCTGGCCAGATTTTCGATTCTACCAGCACCCTGCACTTACGTATGTTATGTGTGTATCTTTCCTTAAAGGTTCGCAAATGTTCTCATGAATGAAGTAGGTGAATTAGTTGCAGATGGAGGGATACTGTTACATTTTGGCAAAGCTGAATAGTAGTGCATGCATGCACGCACGCTGTCGTCTTATGCTCACATCTCAGTAGAATATATAAAAGCTGACGTGATCAGAAGCAAGTCTTATATTTAGATAGCATAACAGAAGCTACTTACTTACTACCTAAAGATCTGTAATACTCATTGGATGTTCAACAGCAACGCAATGTAGAGTCTTTTCCTAAGAAGATGTATACGCATCTAATTTTGCATGCCACTCAACTTGACAAGTGCGTCAATGACCCAGCATCAGCGAGACAGACGGAGAATTCCTCCTCATGTGTGTAGAAATACGCTACGACCGTTGCTATCAATTTTAATTTAACATTTAAAGAATTTAGGATCCTTAGGATTTAGGATTTACCATCATAAAACTACACGTACACAAAAAAAACTCAAAACTGCGAATATTGCTATTAGGTATTTGTGTTTTTTTAGAACTTATAAATCTGCAAAAAGTAGTTAATGTGCATAGCAAAATAACGGAAATTAATTTTTTTGTAAATCGGCTACGTGCAATTGTAAAAGTGAGATTTCTTCCATCGATGATATTGTTTCTCTAACAATATACGCATCACCGGTTTTGTATGACAGTTCATATGTACAGAATAAATATAAATACAATAGAATGATTTTAGAAAATAAATTACATTTGAAAATTTAAATTGGAACTCCATATTTTTTGAAATAAATGAATGTTCAAGTACGCATTCAAATAATGAGAACGTTCATTTCATTTGTAAGCTGTTGTAGTTTTGTATCTTGTATCTGTAGTTGTAGGTAGATTAAATTGTAAAGCCACAGCAGGGAATCAAAAATTGTTGGGAATGTTGTTGTAATGAACAGGAGATAAAATATTTTTCTTGGTCAGTCAGCATTTGTTGGAGGTTGTCGGTCGCGAAATTTCATAAAAGCAGTGTTATATGTATACATGCAGAGTTTGGCATCTTAATTGTTTTATAATTGAGCTTCTCTGCTGTAGGTACGATTTATCTACCTCAATAAAGCCTAATGGTCACAATCGCTATGTGTATTACATAATACATAGGAAGCATCGGTCTCCCAATGCACTCTAAAAACCGTAAATTAACATGCATAATGCATTATGGACGACGAGACAGATGGAAATCATGGCTCTTCTACCTTTTATCTCCACAGTCTATATTAAAATGTCCACTTCACCGCATACTGTCTCACCATGTCCGTGATCCGTGTCTATGGCCACATTCACGCTCAACCTATAAAACAAACTCGTTCGTGCACAATAAATACACGGATGGTCAATTTTCAGCCACACACTAAACTTTCTACCTACTTCACCTTTATATATAGCGCCAAATCATATTTACACATGTGCTCTCATCATCATCTCCAAGTGGAGGAGCAGCAGAATTTTCCGCCTATATGCTATAAAAGTGATGCAAATCTAATGGAATTCAGTACATCACGAAAAGTATGCAATATATGTATAATGTATTTGTACGCAGATCTGAATACCTTTTATAGTCAAGCGGACCTAATCGAGAATATTTTTTGCAGTGACCAGTGACCACATACCTGTAATAGTAAACGTAGTAGAATTTGCAACGTAGTCAAGTAAATACATAATGTATGCAAAAAGTGGAGCAGGTCGTTTTAAAGTGAAATTTTGCAAGTGAAGCTAAAAGCCAACTATTGTCATTCTCTCTCTCTCTCTCTCACTGGATCAGACACAGACATCGGATCAGGTTGAAAACTTTTACTTGGTGGAAAAATTACAAAAAGCTGCTGACGCAATCGAGAGTGGGCAAACACACATAGTTGATGTTATAGATAATACCTAACCTTACACAATGCCTAATTCCATGTAATGTACTGTAAAGTGCTTTTTACCTTTAAAATATTCGCGATTCAGGATATGCAAAACTAGATGAGATAATTTCGTATTATGCATATTGTATATATTTATATAGGAATTCCTGAGAATCCACAGCACACAGATGAGAATCTCTATTTCTACGAACGTGTCGCCTAACCAGTATCTACTATACACTTGTTTGCGGTATGGTAAACAGAGATCTGTATGTGCAGAATTATGATACCAGTCAACTAGTTTTGCATAAGCTACGTAGTACGTTTACGTGTATACAGCGAAACAACACACAGAGAGAACAACCATTAAGTAGTGATAGTGTTCTCCGTGTTTGCCCGCTTACAGTTGTTGTGGGTAGTATATTTTATGTTGTGTTCCTCTCAGATTACTCGATTCTCTCTATCTCTCCCTGCATGACAACATTTTTCAGCAATGAAGAGCCTAGTTTTGAATATATAATCGTAGATAGGGTTAGAGATAGCCGCCGCTGCTGCTGCTGCTCGAGCCCAAATGGTCACCAACCACCATTCACACAATAAATTCGATACGTTATTTACTGTATTACATTATCAGATATGGTGGAGGTATAGGTATATATACATTAATAAGGATGAATAGTTGGATAAATGGAAGTAGGCGACCTTGCCGAATAAAGAAGAGAGACCTTCCTCGCCTCAATGACCTCTGCCCTATTATTGCTATATCCATATGCAAAAACACAGTAGAAATTGTATATAAATTCTCTGTGTAAGTTTCACTAAGCGATTTGCACTTCTCAATCATTACTCTCAATCGAATATATAATATATATTGAGAACTACTTTATAGGTATTAGTATATACATTATAGAAGGTGTTTACAATTGAACGTTTTTTGTTGTGTTATTGTATCTCTGTGTGTCTGTCTTTCTCGTATTGGTTACTAATTTACATGTGGATGATCCTTCATGTCCATACATGTGTATAGTTAATAGTAACCCAATAAAAGCGGATATTCGCAGGGCGAACGAGCTAGACTTGTGTGGAAGGATGGGACCAGTAAAGGGACCATGCGTTAATTGTGACATCAAAAAATACATAGATTTTGCAACCCGCAATCTCACAACGAACAATTTCAGGCTAATTGTCTGTATTCTTAACAATAATAATTCCAGAATGAACTTTTTAGCGGCGTATCGTTTTTTTTCAGTTCCCGAAAAAATCATTATATTTCCGTTCCAGTCATAGACATCTATCTAATATGTTCCAGTACAAAATTTCTTTAAGTGCTGGTGACGTGATTAATGTTTAATCCTTAATAGCGCGTGAGTGAAATGGAGTAGACGACTATAATTTCTTAACCTATCAATTTAAATAGCTACGTCGTAGGTTTTTATAGTTTTCCATGTAATTTCCATAGGGAAAGAGATGCATTTGGTTTGGTTGTTGTGCTGTTGGTTGTGCACGTCGTATAAAGGCTGTGCACTCTGTACTTATGGTGCGATGCCGCACGCGGACACATAACTCTCCTCTCACTCTTCTGTATTCTGTATTTTTGTCAGTGACATAATTTGGTTTTGCTTTAAGGTAGTTTTCTACCAAGTTTGTTTTCTTGAGTTTTCATGTGCATTACTAGCTATACAGTGTGTTGTGGTGGTGGTTGGAGCTGGAACGAGTGTTTTGTTGTGTCTGCGATGCTTTGGTGTGTCTCCACACTTAATATGATTTATAGGATGGGACGAACTATCGTTAAGTCATAAAATTACACACTGTGTTCGTTCCCACAGTCAGTCCTCTCTCTGTGTAATGTGATAGGCTGATAATACGAGAATTCAAGAAAATAACAATCATACGAAGGAACTACGGCTAATTGTAAGCAGCAGAATAAGCTTGCTGTTTTGCAAAATAATTCGCACATGGCTGTAGTTATGTATCCTACAAGTGCCAAGTGCCAATAAGGATAAGTTTATGTTCAGGACACGACAAGGATTAAAAATAGAACTTATGCCATCATATACAAATGTGGATGTATAATGGGAAAATATTTACAGCAAGTATTTAGTGGTAGGAGGTCACGCAAATTAGCTTTTGCAATATAATACTAATAATACTTATATTTAGATGCTCTTGCTCTTCTGTGTGCATTTACATAAATTGGGAAAGCGTACATGTAAACATCATCTGAAGAACAACAAGGAAAGATTGCTTCTCTTTTTCTCGTGAGAAGATGTACTTTCATGTAGCATTGTTATTATTATTGTAAGTATCAACAAATTTGCATTGGCTTACAGCTTGTGAGTATATTAATACTTACATAGTAATGAATGCTTTCTCCGCAGCGTTCTGTTCACATTCTTTTTGTTGGCAGGAGGTGCGCAGAAATTTCTTCACTATTTCAGATGATGAGTAAGGTCTGCAACTATTATTCTTCCATGACCACACTCTTAATTTTTATATAGGTAGAGAACGTAATCAGATACCTACGTTGTAAATTTACTTTTGAAGGGGAAAATATTATTATGTACTCTGCTAAAAGATGGGAGGGTATTCTTGTATGCTTAATTATCAGCTGTCATTCAGTTGGCAAAATTTGCAATGCTGTCTATAAATTGCACTTTAAAGAGAGACAGAGAGAGGGGGAGGCACAGTGCATTCTGCACCTTCGTAAGTAGCTATGCCTGCGCATGTACAACCAACCGTGCACTTACATTGCATAATACTATGTGCACATGGAGAGATAAAATAGATTAGAATTGTTTATGCAAAGTGTAATCTTTTTTGTACGTTTCTGATACGTTGGAACAGGCAAAATTACGTTGGTAAAATGTACGCTGGAAATAAATCGGCGTGAAATTGCAAAGAAACTACACTATTCCAATAATGGCTGCTACCTGCTGTGCGAAGAAACTAGAATTTCTATGGATGGAATATATCTGCAGAATGATCAAACAATAATTTAATTTAGAATTTGAATTTTTTTCTACGCCGTTGTAGATTGTCCATTTTTAGTACGATTTCTACGATTTACCGATTCCTAAGATTTTTTATTTGACCATTTAGTTTTAGTTTTAGTTTAAATATATTTACACCATAATAATAACAATAGTCTATTTTTGACCACTTCCTCCTGTTACTATAATTTCCATTAATAATTCAAAAAAAC
>JABASC010003940.1:0-12923 GCA_019776185.1 Plutomurus gul
AAAAAGGTAAAAAGGCACTACCTTTTTTAAGTTTTGCTGGGTACCTTAAACGCAAAAAAAGGCAAAAAAGGTAAAAGCATACCTTTTTTGCTTTTTTGTTCCCTGCGTGTAATGTGAAAAAGGTATTTGCTTCGGTTGACCAAAGATTCGTTGATCAAATAGATAAAGTTTATCCCGATTTAAAAAATCTTTTCACCATTCACCACATTTCTGCAGGTTAAAAAAAGAATGAGTTTCAGTTTCAGTTTAGGACTTTGCAAATCGTATTACAGAGTAATATCGAGGCTTTTAGGTGCTAGAGATTTCCAGAGGTATCTTTACAAAGCATCCTATTGCATCTCTATTAGAAAAAGTTTGCGGAGAAGAGTGTCAGTACAGTATTACATGGTATTACATTACATTGTAAGAAAGAAGGATTCCTGGAAACAAATAGGTTTACTTCGCCGCAGTCAATAAGTACAGTACAAAAAGTGGACAGGAAGCACGTAGAAGTACGTGATCGCAAAGATTGCTGTTTTATCCTACTTTTTCATCGGTTCACATTCACAGATGTGTTCTGCCATTCCGTTGATCCAATCACCCTTGTTTAACCTCCGCGATCGTCGTCTCTCCAATCTGTTCTCTACTTTCTGTCTTGCAAAACATTTTTTTACGATTTTTCGTCCTCGTGCTCTATCTTTGTCATTCTATGTATCGATGAATATATCCTATAATCCGCCTGTATTCCAATTCCAAGTATTGTGTGTATTGCAATACCCCGTATTATACTTAGGGTAGGGAACATACATAAACTACGTAGACAAAATTTGGAAGGGTGGGGTACCGATAATGTCTACGTAGACACTCAGTTGAGATTTTTCTAAACAAGGTGAAATAACCTTGTTTAGGTTGTGAAAACCCATTTTTGGATATGATATTTTTAAACTGTACTCTAATTACGATAACTAATTTGATACAAGTATAATTATTCAAACAAAACAACACTTTTTCTGTTTTCAATGTTATCGTAGGTTAAAGAATAAATTAATAAAATGGTAAAAAGTTGGGTTTGTCTACGTGAACAGAAGGGAGGAGGGGTTACTCAATGTCTATGTCTACAACAGGGGGAGGAGTTACAAACAATTTTTGTCTACGTAGTTTATGTGCGATCCCTAAGCCACCCACAGAATTCAATAGAATGACAGACACTCTATTGTAATGTAAGTCTTCACATGTCTTGTACAATTGCACAGGGTTCACCATTGTTAACCTCTTCCATAATAAATGAAAGGGCTACTGCTGTAGTTAATCCAATCACCGATATATCATATATTTTTCTATTGCCTATCCGGTCCTGCCGCACTGAATAATGACACCGAATGAGGATGCAACAATAGATTCTCTCTTTGCCCACAGCTTTTTCTAATTTGATTAGACAAGAGACCACTGAATTCAATTTCCTTTTCCAGGATGAAAAGGTCCGTTCAAGTACCTAATTCACTGTTTACTTTACTCACTAGGTAAATTGTTACGTAATCTAATGTTATTTATTTGATTTCCATGATTTCATTAGCCAAGAACGGATAGAAGCTCTACACTATTGTTTACAAGTAATTCAGTAGCTTTGGTCAATACATTTTGCCAGGGCTTCCTTATTTATTTCTAGCTTCTTTTATCGGAATAGAATCTATTATATTAAAGTGTTTACGCATTCAGTTCCTGTGCACAAATTCCCATGTTTACAGATTTTCTAATTTAATTTTCCCTGATTCTGATTTATGATGTTGACTGCACAATGCTATTCTGACCAAAATGGCCAATTTTTCTCGTGAAGACGAAAAAGGCCAGCCATGACTAATACAACTAATATTGATTGTGGTTAGTGTGTGCTGGAGGATTTTGTGGTTCTGGGATGGTCACGTTGTAAATATCACGTATACTTGTGATAAATGATGTAATTTCCACAAAAACCACAATATGTAGAGTGTGTTACTAGCTTTGTCGGACAAAATGCAGTAGTCACTTTGTAACACTCACAATCAATGACGCATAATAAATATAAGAGATGTGCTATTCTTATACTTTTCATAGGGAAATATAAAAGTGCATAGTTTTAAATCGTGTCTGATAGGCATGAAAAAAGAGGCGTCTTGCTTCAGTGAATTTCTTCTGGCAAATCCATAATAAATCTCAGAAAGAATGCTTTGTTCATCGATCATGGCTACATCCTATTTTCGTACAAGTCTTTATGTGGCGCGAATAAGGAATGACACATCCGTTCTGTCAAATGACGGCAAAAACGGAAATCGTCTGCTTTTACAATGAAGAAATAAAATCACACGGACAACGATTCTACTTATTTCCAGTTTTACATTTCCTCTGCAGAAATAAGCACAATTTCCATCATCTTTTAAGCAATCTTTGTTTATAACCAAATGTGATCTGCACTGCTGTTGCTAAATGGAATTCATTGATTCCGTTTTATTATCAGCTTTATCTTGTGGTAAACATCCAATATTATAAATGGAAATCAATGAATTCCATTTCCGTTGGAAATTGATCCGGATCCAAGAAAAATCTGTGGAAATAAATCCTGTTGTTTATTTTTAGTTTTTGAAACTTGGAGTAAGTACAATTTGCAAAGGTTGATCTGAGCTTCTTAATATCAGGGTACACCCTTGGTGTGATTAATGTGATCCATATGTTATAAGGGGTAGGGGCTACCGCAATTAATCCCACTGTGATGGGATTTTAGCTGGAAAAGCGGGATTACTAAACCCTGTTCGATATTTTGAATTGAACGATGAAAAATTTCCCTTTGAAAAGTGGATACATTATTAAGGAAAATGTTGCCATGCTTGTTACGTTCAATAAGTTGTTTATTGTTTTCTCGTGGAGAATGTCTGACCTCAGCCACTCGAATCTCAACCTGAAGCATTCCTGTCAGTGGCTGCAAAGATAATGTTGCATTCTAGTACAACAACAGAGAAAGCAATTTAATGAGAAATCCTGCTCTTCCTTTATGAGAGAAAAGCAGATTCTCATTTTGGCTGTCTTCTTGATTACTCTTGACATTTGAGACACTTGAATGCGAATTAGAGCTGCGAGTGCGATCTGGCCGCCTTTGTACAATAAATGCCTTTACGTTTAGACTGTGCAGGATGTCTGGTAGGTATTTTATTGTTTGTTGAAGGACGTGCATTTTCACTCATGTATTACGATGCTGACTACACAAATATTGGTTAATATTTTGTATAGTCCCGAATCGACGAATACAATGTTTGAGTGTTTGCACTTGTCTTCCTCGACTCTCTGTCTCGTCAGTCTCCGTTCCATCCCATCGAACGTCTGTAAATATTTTAATTTCTCTCTGACTGCTGCCGGTAGAACAAAGGTTCGACTGCTCAAAAGACAGCCTTGGTGTTGGTGTTTGATTTCTGACTCTGCCGTGTACGGTACAGAGGACAGCGCCTACGTCTTATCATAATAATTAAACTATCACTAGAAAATAATGAGGATGGTGCACATAAAAGCACTTGAAATTCTGTTCTACCAAGTGCTTCACTTCTACAAAGCAGAGCTCTCCCGAACAGCAATACGGCAAATTGGAATATACAGATCAGGGTTTCGTAAATCACACTTTTTCAGCTAAAATCCCATCACAGTGGGATTAATTGACAGTTCTTATCCCTTATAACACATTGATCATATTAATCATCTTCTGTGAATAAACGTTTATAAACATTTGATCACAGTAATTAATACCACTGTGATAATCACAGCCGAAACCCTTGCTGAGATGCTTGGTAGTGCTATTCACACTTTGAATTGTTTGCATGATGTGTCTGTCTGTCTGCATGCCACTATCTTCGTAGGTTAAGTAATGGCGTCTCGTGGAAATATTCTCAGACACTGGAGGAGGAGGAAGGGAGGTCTCCTCGTGACACTCCTATAATAACCACAACAAGACCTTTGTTTCTCGACTCAGCATTCCTAAATAATATTTACTTGTGATATGGACAGCTTCTCAGACTATACGCTTTCAGTTTCCTGTTTAGGAGAAATCACCGAAGTAGTGCACGTGAGTGCTGCTTGTATGTAGATTTATCTTCGAGCAGGAAGGGAGACGTCGACATCCTTATTGTGTCTAGATGCCATTTTTTGATAGACAGGATAAGTGACAACACTGATTCAATTCTTGTAAAAGAACACTTTTGTTGGTGAAATTTAATATACATATATGTACATAATTATGTACATATAATACTATATGATATAATGTTCACAGTATTACGCGATAAATGGTTAAAATCTATCCATTTGTGTATATTGGCCAGCTTAAGGGTAGGGGCAATCCGGATCACCGGCTGATGTTTAAAGTGGGATTAAGAGAGATTTTGGGGGCACTTTCATACGTAAATACAGAATAGGAGTGACAGTCGACAGTGTGTGATGTGATTCTCCAATTTGTTGTTATTTGGGTTAAAGTGAGAAAATCCTAATGCTTATTTGGACTTGTACTTAAATTCTGTAAAATTTTCACAGCTCTTACCTATTCACCTTTCCGTTCATTCCGACCAAAGCAAATTTCAAAATTTGAAATAAATTCGCAAACGTAAATGTTAATCCGGCGCTGAAAGTATACTTTGACTGCAGGCAGCTAATTCTGAAAAGTCGGAAGCCTCTGGGAGTTTGTTGTTGCGAATTGAGATGGAAAGTAGAACAAAACCTGAATGTGTGCTTTACTGTGTTGTACTTGTAGATAATATGTACATTATTTACTACGCATGAATGAACCTGTATAAAATAATTGTTTTTAATCTGCTTCAACTAATTGGAGTTGTTGCATAAGTAAATTAATGTTGGCACTAAAATATTTACCTTTACTGATGTTGTTTAATGATTCTGTGTTAATTGTATACAGAGCTACTAATTGGCAGTGCTGTAATTGTATCCAGAAATTGTTGTATAACATTATTGAATAGTACAACATTCGCATGAAACAATAAGCAATTAAAAATACATTTCTTAGTAATTAAGCGGCATAGTTTGCTTTCACTTTCCAAAATTCCTCCTCTTGTCTCTGTTACAAAGGGTTGTTGAATACATTTACTGCAGTCGTCCAATCATCATCATTATTATTTCCCTTTTCCCTGTTTACATTTAAATTTTGGTAGCAAATGTAAAAAAGTGTTATGTGAGCGCATGAATATTTACTGTAAAGATTTGCAACACAAATGACATTAATTAAGAAACATGATTGCAATTGAGTGATTAATTAAATCATTCAAGTTTTACGTAAAATAAATTATGTAAATGTATAGTAACAAACGGCGATTCATTCAACTGGCCTTCCGTTGGCTGATGTCAACAAACGTAATTATGTGCAATTGTAGCACGGACAGACTTTTTCTAACTCCAACACTTCTAGTAGTTAGTACAGCTTCATGTCTGTGTCTATGTCTTTATAGCTATTTCAATGCAAAAATTTCTATTTTGCATTTGGATACACAGAGCTCCATTTTGGAATCCCAAGATAACTCAATTATTTACTGTGTGAAAGTTGTCCTGTCCGCTTTAAAACTTTAAATCGAAAAATGTCAGTCACTTGAAGGAAGTTCGCTTAAGTGGAGTTACAATCAGATAATATTATGACACACACACAGTAGCAGGTAATCAGGGTTTCAGGTGTGATTATCACACTGGGAACTGTGATCAATGTTATTAATCTGATCTATTTGTTATAAGGGATAGGGACTGTCAATTAATCCCACCACATTTTAATCACAACATTTAATCCCACGTGATGGAATTCTAGATGAAAAGTGTGATTTACAAAACCCTGTAAGTAATAAAGTTAACACACAAATCTTAACGTGTTTTTTCAATACTTTTCTCAACTTTTTCCACTTGGCTTCATTTCGTAATTGCAGAACCCGAGACTCGGGAGAGAGACAATTCCAGCAGCAGACTACTTTAAGCGAAATATTTACATGAGCTGTTTATATGCATTCAACAAAGTCATAAAATGAGTACAGAGACAGCATCCATTCAAAAAATAGAGCAGTAGAGTTGAGACGTTTAACCTTCGTCGTAGATGAAAGCAAGGAAACTAGAATGATGATAGTAATGATACGCTGAAGTCTCTATAGCATACCTTCAAAGAGATCGTGACAACATTTGCGCACGGAGGACTGAAGCAAAATGTAGTTATTTCTATGCAATATTTATGTCACTTAGACAGTTATGTGCGCTCCCCCGCTAAATTCACTACGCGTTATCTTTGAGATGATCTCCGGTGTAAGATCTACTTGTCAGGAGATGAGAAATTCTACCGAATAGTTTTTGGAACACGAAAACTTCTATTCCACCTTATCATAACTTTTACCACACAACTCTCAAGCATTCCGTTAAGGAATTATTACGTTATCATAAAATACATACTTCTGTATACCTAAATAAATAGTACCGTACTCTGTAACCACGTGCCACGTGTTTGTACTATATGTTAAACTTAAAAGTAAAAATAGTAATAAGACTTTTTTTCCATATCCAAATGCCATACACATTGATGTTATTTTCATGATTACACATTTCCATGTGAAGATTATTAAAAATTTCTGGATTTGTAAACCTTGTGAAAGAAACAATGTCGAGTTGAGAAGAACGTGCAATGAAAGTCTGTTGTATATGTCTATCATAAATAGTGAGTAGGAAAGAACGCACCCGCTTCTCCGAGTAAAGCATACAAATAACGTTTAATAGCTCTATATTCATATCGCATGCTCGGAAATGCATACTTATTTCCAAGTTGTAGCGTGTAATGTTGTAAAGTGTCTTGGTAAGTAGGAGGCTTCTTCTTCCGAAAGAAAGTCTGGATGCGACGAGTCTGTAACGTCAGCAAAGTGATGGCAGCATAAAGGCGAAGCACACTGTGTAACTGTATGTAGTACGAGTAAACAAAGAAACGCTATGGGTTTAAGTGAGACGTAAATGTAACATCTGCCATAAGCTGAATGCTAAAACGGATCGTTATTATCGTTTCCGCAAACATGTGGAAAACTACGTACTTCCATTTAAAGATCTATATAGCACGGCGACTTCCCTTACCTTTTACTGCTAACATGCTACAAATAATATGTACATATATATAAATATATGCATAAATATTCAAATGAAACATTTCCAGATATTTTTACTTTAACCCTGAGTATTGCTTAAGAGTTAATGTCCTTTTTTCGGTTGTTTTCACAGCATTTTGGGTTGAACCTCTGACGATGATTCGCACACGTTACCTACATTCCCAGTTAAAAGTATTGAGCTATCATAATAGTTAAATACAATGGCATTCCATTAAATCGCACATTTATTTTTCCTTGTGATTCAGATCAGGGTTTCGGGTGTAATTATCACAGTGGGATTAATTACTGTGATCAAATGTTTATTCAGAGAAGATGCTTGGTGTGATATGTTAAAAGGGATAGGGACTACTAATTAATGCCATCACATTTAATCACAAATCACAGTATTTAAGCCCACTGTGATGGGATTTTAGCTTTAAAAGTGGGATTTAGGAAACTCTGATTCAGATATTTTTCAGAATTATCACCGATTCCATAAATACTCTTTATGACGACAACGTTTGGAAATGTGTAGGAAAAGTATTATTGATTTTGATTTAACATTAATAATCTGAGATGAAGTCAGATGCTGTAAAATTTTCCGAGGAGACTAAGTACACGAGAAATTATGAAGCACTAGATTTGAAACCGGTTAGTCCACCTTCACTTGTATGGGCAATTCCAGATTTGACAAAAATGCAGCGTTTAAGTAGCGACTGTGAAAAATCCTTCTCTGTGGAATAAATCCTTTCCTGGATGACGAGAAAATGGAAAAAGTATTCCGGTAGTCTCGTTTCAATCAATTTCCGGATTAGGAGAAACTTTTTCAGCTGACAAAAAGCCAACTCTCAGAGTTTCTCCGCTGAAAGTATCTCCACATGCGAAGCGTGATTCAATTTTAACGTAGAATATAAAAATATTCTAAAAGCACAGCTTTACTTCATCTCCCAGGATTCAAGTAATAATTTCTTCGGTTTCTGTATAGCCGCGTACGCTAAATTTTTATATGCATTATGCACATTGAATCAGTAGCTTGAAATCCTTTTGACTGAGAATACAAAATGAAATTTCACAACGAATATTATCTCATACGAGCAAAACTTGTGTCTATACACAAAAGTGTGCACGCTTTTAGGCAAACACACACACACGTGTTTATATTATGTACTCTATGTAAAACACATTACATTATGTTTCACAATTATTCTCTGTGTTACCTTTAGTGTTACTATTCCTTAATTCGAATGTGTGCTCTATATAATATTCGGTTTCCATGAAATATTCGCAGCGAGGGCATTAAGGTAGGTTTTCACTTTGACGGCCTTGCTGAATAAAATATTTCTACATGCAGATTCCTTTTACAGACTTTAAGGAGATTATTATTTAAACCTCAAGTACTCGAATATTACATACACACATTCTTCGCTGTTCTGTAGGTACAACTGTACAACAAACATATCAGTAACAGTGTACCTTCATTTATGTATAATGAATTTAATTAAGTATGGAAGAATTGTCCGTTTAAAAACTGTCAAATGATGGGAAAAACAAATTTTCAAAAAAGGTATATGAAATGACTAATGAAAGTCACCGGTCATATCATATCGCATGGAAGCATGAACTTATATTATGTAATATTATAATTAAATGTATAATTTTTTTAAATTTCTAGGTTCCGGAATTCAACAATGTCGCATGAAGACAGTTGCCATAATGAATATGATTGCCTTGGCAGGGCTTATTCCAGCCTTTTGCTTCACCTTCCGAAGTCTCATTCAGAATTTCTGTGCAATTGACGACGAGGTCAGTTCAAATCAAGATATTAGTTTGATGTCCGAAGATCCGTTCGATGAATTGGATGTGGAAACGTACGTGGACGGCACTTCCGTATCTCCCACCTTGTGGATCGTTGGATGGCTGGAACTGATACACTTAATTCCCCTCTGTTGTTCACTATTGTACCTAATGTTTCTCTTCAGATACTTGAGCTATTATACCCATTACTGAATAATTAATGGGGGGAAATTAAAAAGCTGAGCGTATCCAACAATCATGCTCGCGCCTGTCACGAACTTAACTTTTGTCAAATATTTTACTCTCGTACTATTATTCTCTGTGTAATATTTAACACTTAAATGTAATCCAGGAATGAATGCGTGTAGCTATAATATAAAAATGTTGCTAATCTGATTCTATCCCTAAGTTGGATACGTTGTACGTGTTAACGTTGCGTTTTCTATAAGTGATTTGTAATCAGTGATTATTTAACGACTGTTGTAATCCT
The DNA here is from genome assembly GCA_019776185.1 of Plutomurus gul. Classification (NCBI taxonomy): domain Eukaryota; kingdom Metazoa; phylum Arthropoda; class Collembola; order Entomobryomorpha; family Tomoceridae; genus Plutomurus; species Plutomurus gul. The sequence goes on from JABASC010003940.1 coordinate 9,385, forward strand.
ATTAACCAGTAGACATTTATTCGATGTGACGCGATCTCAATATTAAATAGAAAAAAGATGTACGTGGATTAAGTGATTGTATGTGTGTATTGTGAGCACCGTGAGAGAATTCATATCAAATCCCTAAACTCTAGTATTTTTTACCCAAGTTCAAATCTCAATATAATAATGACTTTAACGCTTTAAGGGGATAGAGTTGTACAACTTTTGTTATTAAAATAGATTAAAGAGCGTAATTTAACAATGAAAATGTAACTTGCTTCAAGAATTACCGAAATTAGCAATCAATCCGATAACCCTGTAACTCGAATAGTTGCAAACTATCAAAATACACCAAACAAAATTGAAACAAGGCATATTGTATATGTATTATGTATGTATAATAGATTTTGTTAAAACTAGTTTACATTACATCGTGAATGCTATAGATATTATTCTAATTGTGATAGAATATAGCTAAAGAGTATAGTATGTATATATAGACTATACACACTCTTCTATTTAGAATAGCAAATTGTTTGTTTATATTTATTTATAGTAAATACTGGTGGTTATAAACAAACGTTGGTTTCCACTCGACGAAATTGAATCATGAATGCGTTACAAATACAAACGTGTAATTAGGCGAGCAACAGTCTGACCACAAATAGCGTTTATTATTCAATTTACATTTCTACAAAAGTTTTGCTTGTATCTCAGCTTTGTATCCTCATCCTCAACATACCAGACATTTTTGTAAACCAACTTGTTATAAGTGAAAACAAGGAATCAGTGTAACACGGAAATCGTTGATGGAAGATATCACAAATAATTCCGAATTCGTTGCAATTTTAGATATATAAAATAGCTAATAGATAGAGTTAAAATTCTTTTAAAATTAATATATATTATCGTGTATTGAAATCTATCTGTCAGTGTTTACACTGACAGATAGTTTAGGTAAATATTTTAAATGTATTATTGCATATAAAGGAATGTTTCGTTGTGATTTCGTTGCGTTACAGTCAACTATAATATATTTCTATTTATAACAAGGGGTCGACCCACAATTACAAATTATTATTCATATAATATTCTATGACTATACATAAATGTAAATAAATACCTCGTTAATGTTTAAATATGCCTTAATATGATAATACTTGTACTCCTTTGGCGGAAATAAATAATAATAACCTTTGTAATATTGCTTACTGTTACTGCTGGAATAAGTCATTTTCTGCTTCAACCTTTTGCACAGATTCAATATACACACTCACACAAGCTGCTTTCGCTTAATGTACAAGCGTAATGTACACGCAGTTATTATTTTGGCCACAACTGAACAGTCCATTATTGACGTTTCAAAACCTAATAAAGAACTTACAAGGACCATCATCGTGTGCAAACTAATAATTTTTTAGAATATAAATTTCTTAATAATATGTATATGTGGTTGAATGCTTTTCTGTAGGTTTTAAGTTAAAAGTAGCAATTTCTCAGTAAATGCCATTCATTCTGTCTCCCAATTGTCTCAATGTGTCACCTCACTAATAATACGATAAATTCTACTTGAATTATAAATTGGTGCATAGTTGCAATTGCTTACAGCAACGGCAGATTGTGCTGATTCATTAAAGTCATGGTTTCTTCGGAAGCTGTCAGTCTACATGTTTGAATATGAATCTCGTGATAAAAGTCCTTGTTTAAGTTTTAACTTAATTTCATTGTTTGATTTCTATAAAATTAATCCAGTATAAAAGTACAACCAGCTTAATGAATAGTTTTGTAAAACACCCAACACATTCAGACTAAACTACACCTCTTATCGCTTTGCGTATTGTTTGCATAACTAAATTATTTCAAATTTGCAGACACTAAATATAATATGACAAGAACACGAACATGTAAGCATATAAACAGGCACACTTAGACAAATATATTCCCAGCCGGATCCAAATTAGGGTCTCCAGACGGTTGTGCAGGCAAATTGGGCACATGAGCAATGGGAGACTGGACGGCTTCCTTATCCATCTCGTGAAGGGCAATGTGGACATCCCCTGCATGAAGACTTTTGAGACTCGTAATCTTTTTAATGGGTCTTTCACCGGCAGCGTTGATTTTATCCTTGCTCTCCGGTTTCTCCACAAAAATTGGCTTTGGAATATGATTTACGTGTGGAGAGGATGAAGGTGCGGACAATTCTGCCACAATTGGATCCAAATGTAATGGCACTGGCGGTGACTGATGATTGTTACGGGCTGTGTGACGTTCACCAATATTGCTTTGTACATGAGACTCTTTAGCAGACTTGTGTTCTGGAGAATTGTTTATGAACCGAATTTCATCACGGCGATGGCAGGCATCTAACTCGTCCTGCAAATACAATTCAATTATTGTTTAAAACAATTTTATTACAAGAAACGAATGATTTTCACGCTTTAAAATAACTACCTGAACACTCTGAATCAATTTATCCTGATTAAATTTCAGGTGTGCTAACTCAGATCTCATTGCCTCATCTCCAACAATTAAATTTGTTTTTTCTTCTTTCATTTGGACGAACGCCTTTTCCAGCCGTTCTTTGTACTCGTACAGAGCTAAAAGTGTCAAAACATTAGATGAAATATTATGGAATTTGAAGATTGTGAATTTATTAGAAACAATACAAATTAATTCAATTTTTATACATCTTACATATTAATCATTAATCGTTAAAAATGTAAACTTACAATCAAACTGCTTGGAAAGGCTTGTATACTTGCCATTCAACTGGTTGAGAACATTTTTTGTTTCTTGTAAAGTTTCATGTGTCTTATTTAGTAAAAACAACAGAGTTACGATGCAGATAAAACCCAGACCGACAGCCAGAGTGACATTATGATTTCTATTTGTCATTTTCGATCTGTGTAATGTTACCGAGCTTCTCCCGTACTTCAGGACCATTGAACATTGAAGGCAAAATGTGTATCAACAACTGTTCTAATCTGACTTGGAATTCTTCAACTACAATCACAGTAAAAACAAAACTATCGTTCACATTTCACATTATTATCAACAAACAACACTTAAGACGTAACACCGTCGTAAAAACATAAAAAAACGCTAAAAAAAATATCATGCAGTCATTACGAATGTAACCAACAACTAACTAACATTAAGGTCAGGCACGGTAAAACAAAAATACGAACAATTTAAGACAAACATGAAAAAAACAAACAAAAAAGATTCTGTCAAATTGTCACGTTCAAAAGTAGCGGTCTTTGCAGATCCTTATAAAAGCAATGACTCCTGAAGAATTGCACTTGTCTTGTCTCACAACAACTACAACAACAAGTAGAATCAATCAACGTTCTTTGCTCTTCCTTATGATTCGCTCGGTGAGTTGCACAAAAATTTATTCTGCATGAAACTAAAAATGCAATTATATAACATTTTTCCCTTTATATCTGCCACTGCAGTAAAAATAGTTGACAAGACACCAACACTTCGATTCTAACTAAAAGACTGATTGCATTGCACACTATCGAAGACTATAATATTATTACGGTCTATTTTTT
>JABASC010003941.1:0-12922 GCA_019776185.1 Plutomurus gul
ATCCAAAGATAATAATTGAATTTAACTTAAACTTATTTTGGAGAACCGGGTGTACTTCCATCTTTTCCCCATTGACTTTATGGGTTGCTCGGTATCAACAGACAGTAAAATAGGTTTCATCATGCTATTTTTATTATTGTTCGTTTGCCTTGGCTTGTTTTATACATAAGATGTGACAAACTTTTATTATGCAAAATGTACAAAAATACATAACACAGTACACTAAATAGAATATGTAACAGCACTATACACAGCACACCACACACAGCACAAAGAATTAAATAACAGTATCTGTAATCTATGTATACTCTATATTATACATAAAGGGGTCAGTTTAAAAATTATATGCAATTAAATACATATATATAATAAATTCAAGTTGGAGCTTTGAAATAAAGGGAGAAATGACTTTGAATACATTTCTGAGAAGAACATTCTCATCCACGAATTAAACCATTGTTTGCAAGGGTGGTTTTGTCTTTTTAATTAGCTGGCAAACACCAGTGAGTGTCAGCACTTGTTCAATCACTTTTTTATATGCCCAAGAGTCTCCTGATGTCCGTTTTCGTCTGATACCGATAACATTCAAGGAGTCGATGGCAACTATTTCCAATTCGAATTTTAAATGTCCATCCTTCATTTTACCAATAAGACGATACCTGAAAATTCGTGGTTTATAAGTTAAGCAAAAGTGTTCTTTAAAAACAATGCTAAAAGTTTGCCTTTGACTATTATTTGCGTAATGTTTACCCTTTCTGTTCACAATCGATTCCAATGCTTGCTAGAGATGCTTTTAATTCAGCAACAACGCAATCGGGATCACTGCTAGCAGTTGCTGATACATTGAACGCTCCCTGTATTCCATAGATGAGTTATTTACTTTTACTTCTTTTGATAGAAATTGGTTTAAGGAATTACTTTTCCATGATAAGCAATAGTTTTTAATTTATTTTTGCTTTTCGTTGTCCGAGGAGTAAGCATTAATCGAACTCTATCGATACCCCTTTCAATACTTCCCAACACTTTGCGTCTTGCGGGACTAGGCAGCCCGCTAGGACTATTTGGTGTAGTCGGAATCCATCTTTTAGTACAAAACAATTTTATGAAGTACAGGGTGTTCCATACAAAACCATATAGTTAGACGAATAGCCGAATTTCTTCAATGATATATGATATGAATAATGAACCCACTATGTTTGAACTGAATTTTCTCTACATGTACTGAACCGAAACTAGTGTACTGCATTTTGTATTGAAGAACAAGAAATGCTCTACAAAATGTGCCCTTCATTTGCTGTAAGGACTTATTAACAATGGTTTTGGATAGGCCAATCAAATGAAAGAACCCATCAGTTAAGGATTCCTGAGAATAAGGCATTTCTGAGTCTGGCACCTCAAAAAAAACTTGCATCTATGCAACTGTAAACGAAATTGTGTAGTTTTTGTCGTTTCAGGGCTTGAGGAATACGAAATAAAGTTTATTTTTCGTGACCCTTTCCTCAGAACAGTTATATTGATATTGATCTCATCTGACAGGTTCTTTCATCTTTCACATTGGGATATCCAAAGCCATTGTTCTCACAGCAAATGGATGACACATTTTGTAGCGCATTTCTTGTTCTTCAAAACAAGATACAGTAGTACTAGTTTGGGTTGAATGCATGCAAAGAAAATTCAGTTTAAAAATGTTGGGTTTTATATGAAACACCCTGTACTACAATCGGTTATTTAAAATAATTCAAATATAGTTGGGAAACGGGAAATGTATAATGTATAATGTGAAGCTTACCGTTCTCTGGTTGGTGTTTTTAGAGTGTCTGTCAGTACACTTTCTGCCGAGCGAGCGGGCGATAAACTTTTCATTGCCAAAGATATCGTATCTGCCATACAATGAGTTAACAACACGAATTTAAATACATAAATAATAAGTAATCTGGTCCTTTATCAATTTAATCGAACTCACTTTCAGGTATTTTTACTTTCTTGGGAGTTGGAATGCGGGGGCGGGCAAAATCAATTATATCATTCTCTTTATTCTCGTCCTCCACCTTTGGACTTCCCATTTGCAACAACCGGCAATCATCCAGCCCACCTTCCATGGAGGAATGGTATGGTTTCATGGGTGTCACATTTAGTGCGTCCACAGGATCACATTCCAAAAATTCATTTTCAAGAGATTTCTGAATGCGGGAGGCGAAGGCGACCGACTGATAAATAAAGACAACTTATTACATGATTTTTTCTAATTATGCAGAGATGTGCCCATAAGTTCAATGGTGATGATAAGTATAATTGAGTATTCCAGTACCTTATGAAGATTAATATGCATTGTACGGAAGTCACGTGCCCCAAGTTTAAATTTCCTCTCTACTAAAACAAAATAGGTAGCAACTTCGTAACTTTCGTAATCCCACAACTTGATTTTGTTCTGCAAATTGTAGGACGATTGTCCTAGATGTTCGGCCATCAGATTGATTACGTCCATGTCTAACTGGCTCTGAAACTGTTAACTTTGAATTAATAAATCCGTTGACATAAGGTTAACAAATAATGTAGAAGGTTTTTATTTTGAATATTGAAATTTTCTATCACACTATGGCAAAATGTGATCAAATGGATTCGAATGAATAAATGATGCTCTTTACATTTTCATAGACAGAGTTGGATGGAAGAGGCTCCGGATGACCCTCTTGACACCAAGTGTGCCGCAATAATTCTTCCACAGACAAACGGTAATTCGGATTTACTTGGAGCATACAGCGTAATATATTTTTGCTCCCTTCTGAGAGCCACTTAGGTTCACTGTACTTTCCCGCCTGAAAATTAAATTGTAAATACCTCAAAAAAAATAAAAAATGGTGTGTTATTTCCTGCGTACAGGCGCGGATCTAGGGGGCTCGTTCTCGAACGGTGCGCCGGACGCAGGAAATTCTAAGCCATCATACATGTGCGAGTTGCTTAGATTTGGGTCCCAGAGTTTAGGGTAGGACAGAAAAACGCTTTGAGAATGAGCCCCCAAGCCTCAGTTTAAGGGAGGAGTTAAGTTATATTCTGGTCAAATCCACCTACAATAAGCACATATAAATCACATTTTGAAAAGAAAATATGTGAATTTTGTGCTACATCTTGCAAATAAACAGGTATTTTTTGGCAATTTTTGGTAAAAATCGAATTATATCGCACCTAGCTGACTTTCTTGGCGAGAGTTTTAACCCCCTGCCCTGGATCCACGCCTGTCTTTTGTAGTCATATTATTTACAAGGATTAAATGATAAGAAATATATTTATCCTTATAAAGTACTTGAATTTTTCTGTAAAGAATGGATAAGCTAGCATCATCAAATGGGAGAAATCCGTTCAATAAAGCGTAGAGCAAAACGCCTAAGGACCAAACATCAGCGAGCGTGCCAATATATTTTTCTCCTTTAATGAGTTCAGGTGCAGCATAGGACGGACTGTTAACCAATTTAGTTAAAACTGTTTTTAAATTGTGTGTAATTTATCAACTCTCAATTTCTACTGTGGTGTAAAGTTTGTAAATTGGCAGTTTTTGACAATGGAACAAGTTTTAATTGCATTACAAGAATTATAGTAGTATTTACTCACGATCCACAACACGTCTCCAATTCAGCTTTTAGTCCACCGGAAGGTACTGCACACAACCCGAAGTCAATCAACTTTATGTTGTTTTCAAAATCAAGAAGAATATTTTCCTGAATAAGAAAAGTTTTCAAATTAAAGTATTTAAAAAAATAGTAATTGGTGCAGAAACTTAAATTATCTTATGACGGTACCGAGCAACGCATTATTGGAATTCATTTTTTCTTTTTGCAACGACTATACAAAACAAAGCATGAAAACTATTCAAATGGAATTTGGATCATAATTTACCGGTTTTAAATCTCTGTGGGCTACTCCTTTGCTGTGGACATAAGCTACAGCAGACGCAATTTGACGGAAAAACTTTCTTCCTTCAGTTTCATCTAATCGATCACGTTGTACTGTAAGTAGACGCTTAAAATTAATGTGAACCGCATTTTTTCTATTTTCCTCGCTTTCGAATTAGACTTTAGATTTATAAGTAAGACGTACCAATGTAATCAAATAGTTCGCCACCTCTGCAGTACTCCATGACCATAAAAATTTTATGCTCCGTTTGAAAAACTTGATACAATTTGCAGACATGCGGATGATTTAAAGTCTTCAGAGTTTCTATTTCATTGGCAACTCGAGGCAGATCATCCTAAAACAAAAAACTTTCACTTTCATCGCATGCATGAAACAGTAAAAAGCATTCTTAAAAGTAATTTTATTTGTCTAACTCATCTTATATATTATGTGATCTTATGTATTACTGATAACCCATCAATTGATATTTTGATGTTCGTTCATCAATCTGAAAGTATATTCGTGTATCCAAACTAGATATTGGTTTTTTGAGCCAATTGTATTAGTGCACGATAAAAATCACGATTATTTACTGTTGGATGCTACATGAAACGTATGTATGTACTTTTCTGAGTACAATGATGGCATAATGACAATACCTTTATTAGCAATGTACTTGGTATAGATGAGTGCCTCATAGAGACGCCATAATCTTATCGTTTGTTAATGAAACTGAAAGAATACAAATACTATAGATTATGTGGAAGTAGTTTACTATGTATTCCAATCCTGTTGTGTTAATAATACAAGTCGCCAGTCACACTGGCGCAGAATAACAGATTCAATAAACCTTAATGTAAATTCGTGTTTAGCAGTTGAGCAGGTGATTTCCAACCATCCGCTCTATGTATTCCGAAATAGATAACGGTTATAATAAAGTAAACAAAGTAAAGTGTGTAGAAGTCAGAAGTGATTGCTGATATATATATAGGTGTTTCACTTGAAAGAGTTGAATGAATGTTATCATCTATATAGCGTGGCGTAACACCTTTCATAAAGAACTGTGCTAAATTGTAAATACGCAGTGCCAATACATATGTTATAATGCACTTAACTACTGAATGAACTAATATAAAACTCGGTTAGGGCATAAAAGACAACCAATTTCACTCATAGTATACTGAACAGCTCGCTCAAGTACGCGTACATGGTCAAAAAATTATCTTTGTCAAGGTTGATACTCAATATTATATTAATCAAGTGAACTATAGGTGCATTGTACGTACACATTATCGCTGTAAACTATCGTTAACCTCACCAAGGATTAGGATCGATAATACAGTTTACTGGTGTATCGGTGTAAGAAGAATATTAATACAAAATATATTAATTATTAAAATTGTTACCCCTAATCGCAATTTATCGAGGATTTTGATAGCGACACGTTCTCCAGTTAGTATATGAGTTCCCTTTTTAACCTTTCCGAATCCACCACGGCCGATAGTTTCATGTAAAGTATACAGTCCCTCCAAAACTTTGAACGAATTATCTTCTTCTTGAAGTTTGTCTTTCATTTTGTTGTTTGATTTATCTTCAGTTGTCACTTGTCCGTAGGTTGCTAAATACAGTGTGAATGCTCCCCCAATTAAGTTTTCTCTAAATAACCAGTTATTGACACAATCTGCAGAAGTCGAAAGTTGTCAATGTTGAGTTGAATATTCAATAGTCACCTGAAATTAAAAACGTTAAACCGTCATTATTGGGTAAGCGAAACCTCTTTGAAAAAGCATTTATTATACGTAATATAAGCTAAACTTGATCGAATATTGTTCCTTGTATATTTTATACGACATACTTCACTGTCGTTTACCGCAGAAGCCAACAAAAGTTCTCACACTCTGACTCTGACTCTGAATTTAAAACGATAAGAAATCATTTTCGGATTCCGTCACGTCAGTGACAAACAGTTATTATTTAGCAGTCCTAAGGGGTAGAACTTTGATCTTTTGAAAATTTGAATAAAATAAACATACACGTGTGGTGTGTAAATAAAGTGAATGCATCTATTGTCTATTTACCAAACTTATGCAAATGAACTATGCGTAATCGTAATGGATAGCCAAGATGAATCTATTAATGTGCTTTAATTTTCGCTGCACTTACCTTTAGGTGATTGTTCTGTTGTTTTCTGTTCAAGTGCAGTTCACTTTACGATTTTATTGTACATTCTTCGGCGCAAATACACTAATTAAACAACAAAATGTTTATCACAATGTAAAATGTGGTAGTTGAAAACAATGTTGATACGATCATACGACGAACTATAGTTCTTTGCTGGATGGAGGAGGGGTAGTTGACAAAATAGGATGTTTACTTTAACGACTGAATACACCAAAGTCTCTCAACGGTCGTACTTACTTTTTATTGCTACGAAACTTGCATCTTCGTGCTCGTCTCGTTTGAATTTAAACACCAATGGTTCCCGCGCTAATGTATCTCTAAATCATTCTTCTAGATAATTATCTTAATTTTATGCTACTCCTTCCTGTCATCCTGTCTCCTGTGTGTGTAATTTATATGAACAATTTTTGCGCTTTAAATAGTCAATAAAGTTAACATAGTTCCTTCCATCAACTTGATTTTTGTTAAGCTGACGTAGAGGGATCTAAAAACCTTGTAAAAAATGCATTTTTTGGACCTCTTCCCTCTCTACCCGAAAAGACTAAGGACCCCCTCAATTTGTCACAGCGTATTGTATTCTACAATTTTCTAATATTTCATTACAGCCAACTTCAATACGTTTTCTATTTTCGCAATGTCCCAATTCGGTTTTGGTTTGAAGCGAAGCCCTCCTATTTTTAGTGAATTATTCTTGGAGACTATGGGACTTTCCACAGGCTTACAGATTTTCGTAAAGCCTAAAAGCCTCATATACTGAAAGCTTGAGAATACACAGTCCATTTTCCAAAAATTCCTCAAAATATCTATATCAAAATTATAATTTTGAAGTTTGATGATCGAAATGATAGAACGATATCGCAATCGCATACTCAATACTCGGCGTCGGCAGTAAGGTGTAGGCCTAGAGACATTTTGCCGTTGCCCCATTCCCCATTACCTCTAAAAAGCGCTTATCTCATACACTATTCGCTTATCATGGAATTTCCGAAAAGCGGGCAGTGCATGACATTTTGCCCAAACCGGAACAATGAGATTCGTATTTGAAAACGGGATGTGTCCTGATTCCTGATGAAACGAGACAAAATTCTAGGAATGAAATAGTCTCAAAAGTCAGCCCGAAATATTATGGTTCAATTAGTGAGTCGGATACAAAGGCGCGCTAGGTTTGAAATACTCCTACGAAATCTTTAATCAAGTTTCAATCATTTATGCTTCTTCCTTGTTATTTTGACTTTTTGACATTGACTGACGTTGACATTCAATTATTTCATCTATCTACAACTCGGAAAGCTCCTATTAGTTATTTTTGTACAGTGATACAGCCAGCAAATGTTAAATTTTGTAAGAATATAGATATACGGCTTTTCAATAATATAATGTCAAAGAACTTTATGTACACACATGCATTATGTTGTTATTGTTAGTACCAAAATAGATGTTTCTTAGTTACCTTAAATATCATTTATGGGAGTGGGACAGTAGAGAACTTTACATTTTGATATCGGAAATATCCGTTGTTACTTGTCATTACCGCGTGTCAATTACCATATAGTGAGTCATTGTTAATGAACGCACTTGGTACAGTATTCTTACAACAACTAACCTTCATGACTGCTGGATCGCAGTTTTCTTCATTTAAGCCAACATTAATTATTAATTTCGTTAGCCTATTCATACTAGACTAGTATGAGCGTCTAATGATAGTGCGGTTCAGTTTCTATCAGTAGTATGGTGTAGTTGGTAAGTTCAAAAAATTCTCCATAAAGGCAAATATTGTGAAATGAAATAGACAAATTAGAGCATGTACATACATTATAATATTTTTAGTTTCATTGTCGTCGTCCTATGATATGTATCATATTGATTCTTTTCTCATACATTCTTATTATCTCCCATTCATACCAATCATAAATTGCAACTTGTAACGCGACATTGAAATGATTTTTTCTTTATTGTTGTTTGTTGGCGTTTAGCTGTAGGTTGGCTTGTGGTAGATACAGTGTTACTATTCAAAATGCCTGGGCCTAAGCGTTTGGGTTATTGGCTTAGCGAAAAGAAGTCTCGAAAAATGTCGCTTCCAGACATTGAAGAGTCGTTAAGGTAAAGTAATTTAAAATTATTATCATATGTAAACATAAATGGCAGTTTATGTTATTGGTACATTTTTATTTCTCTTGTTGTCTGACCGAAAACCGCTTGCTGAATTTTTTTAATTCTGTACAACCCTTACGAAGAGCTCGAAACATTGAAACCGTAAAGGTACGTATTTTAAATTAAAATCGTTTCATATTAAGGTTGTTTTTATCTGTGCAACATTTTGTTATAGATCGACTTAAAAATTCCCTTGAGCTTACAAGGTCCACTGCATGTTATTCTTCACAAACTTACAGATATTATAGCGAAGGCTGAGCTGGGAGATAAACAAGTAAAAACAATTACCAATTTGTTAATTATGGTTGGCACAATATGATGGAAGTAAAAAAATTGTTCAACAATTTCATATTTTAGTCCCAGCTCATACTTAATGAGTTTGAACAATATGTTAAAGACAATCCTGAGGTCATTGTAATGGATCCGATTGATTGTTTGCGTACTCTTATTGATCGTTTCAAAACTTACACTATTATTCAAAATTGCGAATTAAAAACTGAAGGTTTGTTTTATTAATATATACTATATCTCTTTTTGTTTAATCAGTTTCGTAAATATTGTAAGAATTTGAAATAATTGTTTATTTGCCTTTTTAGAAACGGTTTTTGTTCCACCATTTGTGGCTTTACAGTCGAAGAACTACGATGAGAACGTCCGAGAGCTAAGGTTGTCTAAAGTCAAATTTCCCGCAGGTGAGTTTTTAACTGGAAATATTTCGTATAAATAAATTTGAAGTTTAATTTTTTAACGCACTGATTTTGATTACCTAGTTTGTAAGCCGATCATAGCTCACGGATCCACTGCTCATCAGGTACGCATTTACCTTGCTGGACTATTAAAATTACAAATATATTTTATGAATTGCCATTATTGGACTGTTTCATATTTATCATGCATTGTATATTCGGTATATGCAATTATGTAATCTTTGTTCTTAATGTTTTTTAATAGATGACACTTGTTTTCAACGAGAAGGGATTATCAGACTGCTTATTTCCTTGTGTCGTTCAATCATTTGTTAATCATAACGCCGTCCTGTACAAACTTTTTGCTATTGGGAAAAAATATTACTTGGTAGAACGACCATCCATTAAGAATTTGTCTGCTTCTGAAGGTAACATTTTATTTGTTTACTTTTATTGGGTTTTGTCATTTGGTTTTCAGACGTAGCTCCATCTTCACCCCTCCCTCCCTATCTTACCCGTATTAAATTCTCAGTCTAAGAGGGTTGAAGGGGGAAAATCATTTATTCAATGACGACTGTGAAATGAACCCCTCAAAAATATCTGGATCCGCCCATTTATTATTTCGTATTAAGTATCTTATATCTGTACAATTTGGTAGATGTTGCTCCAATTCATTTCGACGGCGGGGAAGTTTCGAAGCAAAATTCCAGCAGTCAACTGACACTCCAAGAACAGGGTGGCATCACTCAGGAAGATAAGCGTCAGCCAATATCCGATATTCTTTCTCGCATAGTAGTAGCAATACATAAAGCCATGGGTCTTAGCCTATTTGGTGTAGATGTAGTTGTCGAATCCGGTACCGGAAGGTAAAATAATAACTTCAACAGTTCCTTTTCTTTTCTCAATATTGCATAATTTTGCAAGTAAAGTAAAACATTGGTCTATTTTAGGTTGGCTATAGTCGACGTGAATTCGTAAGTACCGAAAGAATTTAAGAATTATGAAAAACTATAATTATTGTAATCAAATATGAAATATTTTGTTTTTACGCTTTCTCTGGATACTTTAAAACTTTAAACAATTCATCAGATTTCCAGGTTCGTTCAATTCGTTCTTTATGCCAAACGCTTTCAAATTTGTTAGTCAATGATTGATGAATTGTAATGTTTACTTACTTATTGTAAATAGGTTATGACGGTGTTGCCAATTTCACTGAACTTCTTGCGGATTTTGTGAGGGAGGAGTTGGATAGATGGGATCCAGATGATCGGAGTGACCGAGAAATAGAGAATGAGAATCCAGTTAGCGTAATCAACGGAACAATTCCATCTTCAAGACTGATTAGGAAAACGTCCGTTGTATAATTATTTAATTGTGTTTAACAAAGAGAAAAAATCTTTGTGATGTGGTACGTGCTATCCGAAACGTAATGTGCTTCAGATATAGTTCCATTTAAACTAATTTGTAATATGAATTTCTTTCTGCAATGCTTTGAATCAAGTGCTTCGTGCTTCTCATCGGGTTTATCAGAATCTTTGAAAGTTCGGTTACAAGTTTAGGCTTTTTAACTTAACAGCTGAGTTTCTTATGTGCTTAATATATATATTATATTAGTTATAAGCAGATAGATGGTTGATCGAGATTTCGAGTGTATTTTTTCTGGGTTTAGTATGTAATTTAAATATAACTGTAATGCTTTATAGCTGAATTTGACTAGCTACTGAACCATTCAGATCAATGGGTGGGTACAAATGTGCGAGTCTGACTCCTGTTTGATTTTTTGTTGTTGTTGTTGTTTTTGGAAAGCTTGACGAGATGTTAAATATTGTGGTTGTATAGGTGTATTGTACTAATTGTGTACTAAAATTGTATTAAACTGAACTGTTTTGCTGCAGCGATTGATAATCAAAGGGTATGATGTCCGCAAATGATACTTGATACATTCCGTAATAACAGTTGGGAATCTAATTTTTTATGGAAAGGTACTAAATAACATTATACGGTGGTATATTCGTTGGCTCTTTACATTTGCTTTCTAGTGAGTACACTCTAAATTGTTTTTAACTGTGTTCTTTACACCATGCTATGCAATAATGCAATGATTTACTTACAAATGGTTCATTGGCATTGACCTATACCAAAATAATTCCATGTAATATAAACTCGTATTATGAGGTAGTTGCGAGACAACTTAAATCTGTCTATAAATTTTATTTTTATCTTTGAATTAGGAGGATTCATAAGTGTTAATCGTGTCAAATTATTTTGAAAACCATAAAGTGGAACGCATGTGTTCCATTAACTCGAACCAAACCAACACAAATACTTACCGACCGGCTATTCGTAGAAAATTCAAGATGTTTGACAAAATTGCAAAATTCTGAGGCTGAGTTTGAGTATTCTTTTATCTTTGAAATCTGTTAACTTTAAACTGATGAGCACGAAAGAACCAACTCCTCTATTATTACATAGCTATAGAATAAATTGTACTTCCTAAACCTGCAAAGCATTTTAACTATCAACTTTCAAAGGTCACAAGTTTATTCCTATCACAGAATTATTTTCCATGAAGTGTGTGATTTTATTGAATTGATAAAATGCTCTATTCATGTATACGGTACAAATGTCATTAGGGTGTAAAATCGCGGTTGAACTTGAAGTACTCATATAGTAGAAAGGGGACTGTGCCATTGGCATGCAAAGGTCCACTCAAGTATTTCACGTCCAGGAAATAAACGCGTATTCATCTCGTCTGTCAGTGTCTTCTTGTTACTTTGAAGCTTTCTGCTTTGCAAAACCACCGGCATCCTCCATGGTTTCAGTAATCGGAACTTTAGTGTGATCACATTTACGAGCCCTTTCATTGAAACAGCAAAAATGTGTGACGGATATAGTAAGTGTAAAATTCAATTTGTGTTGGGAGTTGCAAAGTCTAAAGTATAGTATGATCCTGTGGGGGTATCATTTCATATTTACTATATACATGAAATGTTGTTTTCGAATTTTTCTATTTGGTTTAGTTTGAACTATGAAATGGTGCAATGCTTGCTTATTCTACGGTAAATTAGGTAAATGCATTTCAGTTTTATTATGGAATATGGTATTATAGACAGTACAGAGATATTGTGTAAGATATATTCATTGAATTGATAATTTCAAATAGTAATTCCGTGATAGCTGTAATTTAAGTGAGTAATTCTCTGTAATAGTGTAGGTACTTTAAAGGCTTTATTTGCAAGGTCGTTGTGTCCAAATCCAAGTCTTGTAATTACATCTAATGTTCATAAGGTTTTCAAAGCAGCTTTTTGTTCGCTTTTGTACAAGGATTACATTTTGTTTAATGTCTAATTTAGTTCATTTTACCGACTACAGTGTAAAAGTATTTACCAAATATATATATGTATCTATCATAATAAAGACAATTCTATCCCTGTATAATATCTATGTGTTGTTTCACCTGGTCAAGTATTTCCATTTGTATAACTGCAATGATTGTTTTATTTAATGGGCCTTAAAGTACTATAAGACACCTATAGTCTTCGAAAGATTGGAAAATGTCCCTAGGGTTAAACCAGTGGCGCAACCTGGGTGGACATTAGGATAAGGAATTTGAAAAGGGAACTGATTTATTACTTAGAAAGGATGGACAAATTCAAAATTTTTGGGTGGACAATGTCCACCCGCTGTCCTATCTGGGTGTAGTGGCGCCACTGGTTAAACCGAAACTAATCTTTAAGAGTTAATTATAGACCATGATTTATACCTTTTTCAATACGAGGAATTATTTTTTGCTTTGTTTTTATCCTTGCTTGGAATCGTGGACTTAAAACTGCAGATTGGATAGGGATATATGCACAAGGGATTTAGTTAATCCCTTGTGTATAGGTATTTTCACACAAAGCAATAGCAATGAGTAGTTTGTGTACCTGATACACTCGCGAGCAAATCTTTAGCGCACTATGCTTTTAAGTTGCCATTTTCGCTGCATTGGTCCAAAAGTCACCAAATTTTCTCAG
>JABASC010003942.1:0-12920 GCA_019776185.1 Plutomurus gul
TGTGTGCCAGTAGTTGCTGCTGATGATGTAGAGAATTTTATCTTTATAAATTGTCTGACATTTCTCTCTTTTATCCGAGTCGTTCGTCTTCTTTTCCCACTTTTTCCTGGAAATATTCCCGGAGCGGTGCTGGATGAATATGAGAATGAACAATGACGACATTCGGCGAAGGAGACTACGTACACAGCATACATGAAAAGTACAAAGTGTACAGGGATGTGTAGTTTGCTGTGTGGGGTGTCCTTCTGGGAAATAATTAGGAGCGCCTTTGGTGATTTCTTCAACTCATGTGGAAGTTAGTACAATGTATGCGGCCACGTTTCCAATCTGAAGTGGCACGGCGACGTGTTTTTACACTATTTACCAATACATTCCGAGAAAGGCCAGTTTGTGTATAGAAAACAATTTCTTCCGAAACTTTAGATTTCTGCATATAAACGAAAGTTTCTGAAAACAATCGCTCGTTTCTAAGAAATGAGCGGTGGAGAGTAAAGAATCAAAGATAAACATTGCATTTTAACGTATTTTATCAAGGAGATACCTTAAATGGTGCATTAATGAAAATTAATGGGTCATACTTGAAAAGTTGCTTTCGTTCACTAATCCTACTGCAGACCATTTACTTAAATACACTTTACAATAAATCTAGAATTACAAACTTGATAATAAATACATACTACAGAAAGCTTTTACAAATGTTACATGCTTATTTATGAGAATATTTACAATATTAAACAATTATTATATTTCGATTTTTAAAATTTAACAGATAAATCTACAACTCTCTCCAAGAAAATCTATTTACCATACTTTATCAGAATAAGTAGAAATGTTGTATTAAAATGAGGGACGTCGTAGAAACACCGAGAGATATTATTATTCAATTAGCATTTTCTCTTGATTGGTTTCTCTGTGTGCCCTGTATCTGTTTTGGTTTAGAATCCTCAATAAATACGCCAACAGAATGTATTCCATTGTTTGCAATCGTAAGTAAGACAAGTTTACCTGCACAGAACATCAAGGCATTGGTTTGGAGCCCCTTTTAAAGACGAGAGAGCGAGACTGTGTGTGAATAAACACACTGTGCTTATGTAGCTGGTGCTCTCCAACCAACAAGTTCCTCTTTGATGGTCACAAGTGGAATGGTGAATTGGAGTGGCTGAGCTTTTGCCTTTGGCTGTCAATTCGACAAAGACTTGCTCGGCCGAAGACCACTTGAGCACGTCGTGTCAACCCTTCACTTCAACTTACAGGGAAATTTTCCCCAGCCAGCAGCTCCTCTCTCTCTTACGTGTAGTTCTTGGCTATTCCCTCTCATCGAAACTCTAACTAAAGTTGAAAATCATGCATCAAGCAAGTCGACTCAGCTTCGCCTCCATCCATTCTCAATACTAGCAATTCAACAATATAATACATTGACAGATAGATGCTATACCAGAGATTGTATGCATTTACTTAGCAGAGGTCCTTTTCCTAACCAATAAATCTACTCACATTACACAGCACAGCTCTCCTCTCTCGTCCTCCTCCTCTCTACGTACATAATTCTACACTACGGATCCATATACGTCAACCTACGAAAATACTATAGCTTATAAGAAAACACAGACATAAATGTTCCAATGTATTATTTCTGTATACATAGAGGAATACATAGTTTGGCTATAGGGAATATCCGGATATAGCGTTCAGTAGATACATTTTCCCGTTTTACATACAACTTCATCATTCATGTCAGTACAATGGAATTCAACGAGACACTCCTCTTAAAAGTCTATATTCCTCTCACTCGTGAGTCGTGAACCTCTCTTCTCGCTACGCACAAGCGGCTCTATCAATCCGTCATGATTCCATTTCTATTGTGTCTTGCTAGTTCTGGAGAGCAAAGTACTTCACTCTATATATACCATTATACACACAGGTATCCACATTATATTATGAGGACTTGTGAGCACAGAGATAGGTAGATATGTAGATTTGCATTTACATCACAATCTCCATCAATTTCCATCAAATCCATTTCGTCCTGAGAGATGTCGAGTCTTTCTCTCTCTCACTCTCTCTGGACGAGAGTCAATTCGGGTTAATGCATTCAATTCTCAATATGAACGGTCATCTCCATTGTATTTTACACTTAACTCTCTCCAAGATAGAAACATCAACATCCTTATATGCAATATACGTATAGGTAGGTATGTATATATGAGTTAGTATTATTGTTACAGTAGTTAGGTGTAGGACGACAACTTTTCATGCCAAGCACATTTTCAAAAAAACCACTTTTTCCGAATAATAAGAAAGAAGAAGCCATTACATTAGATTTCGGATTCTGAATAAGGGCAGACGAGACCGAAAAAACTTCAGACTGTTTTTCTTCAATAATGTGAATTCGAAGTGGAGTTATTTTCTCTGTCATCGCCATGCAATGGTTTTATGTGATAAGATTTAATGTCCAAGTAAGGACACTGTGTGAATTGAAGAGAGAGAGAGAGAGAGAGAAAAGCTACTAGCCATCCAAAAAGTGAGAGAGCAAATTCTATTCTCGTAACACAAAGTTCCATTCGGAAAAAGGCTGATGAAAAGAAGTAATATTGTTAATGCTTATATCTTTGAAAAAATGTGCACAGTGTAATCTGGAGGCTGATAAAATTCTGCAAGAATCACGAACCCGCAATCGGAGAAAGGTCCTTGTCAATAGTAGGTGCACTTGAAGAATGAATCCAACAGTTACCCCTAAAGCCCTTTATATAATATTGTACATAGTTAGTCCACTGGCAGATATAACTGCCACCAGTCAAGAAGCGCTCCTGTTGTGCATCTAGAACTATAATACTATAGTATATTACTGTGAATCTATAAAAGTATAGCCTGAGAGAAGAGACAGAGTCACCAGACAGATTCTAAGTGTTGGAATGGGTATCTACTTGAGGCAAAGAAGGAAAAAGTACTTGTGTTGTGTTATGAAGGTTGGTGGTGGTGGAATTGAACTGAACGGAGCGGATGGATAACGGAGACGAGAGGGAGCATTGAATGGAATGTAGTTAAAAACAAGAGGCTGGCTGGCTGGCTGCCTGTTAGCTCAAGTCTCAAGTGCTTTCCTTTTTCATCGTCTCACTACTAATAGGAGTGGTGGTTGAGTTCCCTAACAAGGAATTACTTGCTAACGTAACTATACTACCTGTCTGTCGACCGCCTCATGCTCCTCCACTACTTTCCCTCTCTCCTCCTTTGCTCGATTATCCAACAACTTCATAATGTGTATTAAGGGGAAACCTCAAACTTTTATTTTATCTTTACAATACAGACAATCGAAGAAAATTCTTAACTTCAGCTTTCACCCCTTTAAATTTTATCCTCTACACTAATAACTGAATGTGTGTGCGGGGATATGTCAGAGGAGTAAGTACGTGACTACTTGGCCTGTAAGGTAAAAGCTCTGCTAACAATAGTAACTACTATTGCTTCTCTGCAGAAGTAATAATTAGTGTGTATGAAGTGCTTTAAACTTACAGCACAGCGACAACAGTTTCGTTAAAGTGGAATCACATATTTTGTGAATGCGGCCGGGGGTTCAATATGGGTTTGAGTGAGCACACTTTTAATTACTGGCAGAATGAGAGGGACTTTTAGTAGAAGAGGTTTGGAGAAAAATTAGATTAGAGTTCGATGATTAGTGGTGGAGGGCTAAAAGTGCTGTCGAGTTGACTCACACACTCACACAGACATAGACACAATACTAATACATATATGAATGTATTAGTGCAATGGTTGAGAGTAGTGAGACAATGCACAATGGTAATCGTAGCAGTGATCTGAACCCCAGTGCTGCACGCATTACGACAATTGTTTTATTCTGACTTGACTAACTGGCTTGGCGGCTGGCTGTGGTAGAAGGGCGCGCTTACTACTTTTTGTTATGTTAACTGAGCTCCTGGCTCACTGATTACCCCTTTTCAATCTTTATTATTCTTCCTGCCCAGAATTCACTTTCTTTACTTTCTCCGTAGTGTTTGAGCTTCTCATTGTTCTGCAAATAATGGAATGACGTTTAAACTTGGAGTTTTCCCAGATTTACATAATTTAAGTTGTCCACGTCTCGTTCTGACTTTCTTTTCTGTTCTCTGTGCACTCCTCACTCACTCACTCACTCTTTGGCTAATATTGTTAAGCCATGACAATTTATTGGGTAGTAGCACATGTTTGCTCTTCTGCTGCTTCTGTGTGTATGCATGCAGGTTGCTGCTGCTGGCTGGCCAATATGTACAAAGAGTGAAACATGTGTGCGAAAGAGTAATAGTCATAAAATTCTACGATTATCACCGCAAAAACACTTATCTGGGACTATATGTGTGCAATGGTAGTTGTCCTTGTAGAAAAATAGTAAGAGAACGGTGAGTGAAATACTTATTTCCATCAATAAAGGAAAGGATAAACCAGTGGCTTTGTTTACGTACTACTCTCACTCCAATGCTGCTTCTACTTTTGAGAGTGAGAGAGAGACGAAGAAAAACATCCAATCGAATTCCGTGCTCCCTTCTTTTATATAATGAAAAACTTTGACGATTACTGTCCAAGGGAGAATTTAAGCACGTTGACTTGACTTCGTTCTTTGCTTAGTAAGTTAGTGATTTACAGATGTTCTATTTATGAGTCCTCTGGTATGTGGAACGTGTGCATACAGTTTAATTTGAAAACATTATCTTTATTAGACATTATAACCACATGTACATGACTGCCTACTTACTATAATGAGTTAATATATTTAGTATAAGACTTGGGCGGCTGTGCACTAATGTCTCGTCATGAGCCGCGCGCTGCCAATTAGCACAAACGGTTTTCCTCACTCTAGCACACACACGTGGATTTGCATATATGCGAATCTACAGTGAGGATTTGCAAATACAAGCATTTTTTTTAGTATACAAATAAGTTGGTTACGTGTGCGTGGAAAGAACGATATGTTTATTAAAAGGAAGTGATTTCAAAAGTCTTTCTCTTTTGTGCACAGTACTTTTTCTATAGCTCAACTTCCTAATTGCCTTCTTGTGCTGATTAATTAGCTGCTCTCTACTGTGCGCTGGTTGTTGAAGAAATGGAATTAGTTATATCTACTTAATGTAATCATAACATATACTCGTTCTAATAATATATGAGGTATATATCGGGAATCTTGGAGCAGCAGCAGTGGTTTGACGACGCTATTAGCAAAGCCTGTGTGTATGTGTACATTGGAGAAAGAACCACTTGCAGTTTTGGTTTTGTATGAGAGAATTCTCGTTGCTTCGTTAGGGTTCGCTTTGGCTTTTCCTATGATTCGATGGCACTCAACGGAAACTTACTTAGAATAAAGGCAAATTCAGAGGCTTGTGGCCCGAGTGCTTTGGTTTTCTTTGTGTCGTCTTTATTGACAGTAGTAGTCGACGAGTGAGTGAATTTCGAAGCCATGTGCTACTGCTGGAAATCTCGAGTGTCTACAATCAGAGCTACTTTTTCCTTTCAACATGTAAAGTACGAATACAGAGATATATCAGTATATACATAGATGATGCGTATGTTGATGATCCTTAAATAAAGGAAGTAAGTTTCTTGTGCACCGTTTTCCATTCGATTTTGGATACAGGTGCATATGTATGTGTATTATATGCTGTGTGCTGGCTAATAGGAAAAACTATCGCTTTGCTAATGTAAAATGCCTTTCTAGTACATAATGGGAGAGCTTCTAAATGTTGAACGTACTTGGCAGAATATTTATTACAGAAAATCTATTAGAAAACGTACCAGCGAATGGCTGCTTCAAACTACTGTGGTATTTTCTCTCTAGTAGCAGAAAGTACGTATCTCTGTTGGGCAATCGGAGAAAGTGCCGCCACGATTTATGACTTTAATTACCAAAGTTCATTTGAGATTTTGCAATGTAATTTAATCGCTGCTAGACGATTTCTTTTTTCTCTCTGTATTCATTTTGGCAATAAATTTAGATATTTCTGGATTGCGCGTTTGTTGCCTAAGAATGTAAAGGGTTTCTGTGTGTGTGCATGGTGTGGAGAAAGAATTTATGCCTTCACCACTTTGTTGACCTCGAACGAACGAGCGAACCTGTTTCTCTTTTTCCTCACAAAGATGGAACTACGAGTTCACTCTCTGTGGCCGTGCATGTGAGACATTCTTCTCCACTAATGTGAACACTTGCAAAAAATATACTGCCAGCCTTGCAATTTTACTTGGAAACGTATTTTTTGCACTCTGTCTGCTTTTTTGCAGAAATTATACAAATTCCAAAAGATTCTTCAAAGTGTTAAATATTAAGGTTTATAATGGAGAGGAGAAAAGGAGAAGAAGATGAAAACCACGATTTCCTTCATGATTTTTTCGTCTGTTCATTTTTTCCGCGCGTGAAGAATCTGAGGGCAAACATGATAATTTTCTGAATATTTTATCGGAATTCTGCGTAAATTTAAATAAAACAGTGGCTCGCAGCAGCTTTTGGAGAGAATCCGTCCGCTCTCTATGTGCTTGCAACTCCGAAATACTACTGTTTGCAGCACTTACCAGCAGTGTATTGGCGGTGGTGGATGGGATGAATGAGTGGCTGGCACACCGGATTTGGCAACGGATTTCCGAGAATATAAAATGTGATGTGTGCCGAGTATTTTTCTGTGAGACACTATATTATATGGCAAGTATCTGTGCAAAGCAGCATGTCCATGTATATAGTCAGAGTCTACTGCATCTGCTTATTTACACAGAAATATTCTTACAGAGATTTCTCTCTATAAGAAGATGATAGAGACTGCTGCACAGTACATTTACTAGTGCATGAGATCTACATAATGCAACAGCCAGAAGTTGATATCAATCTGTACTAGAACAAGTACACAAGCTACTACATATATACGACTACATAATACATATGCATGTGCTTCAGAGAGAGAGAGAGAGTTGAATGAGGATGTGATGTGAACTGATGGAGGTATCTGTAGTAGTGAGGGAGAAAGCAAGTTGAGCAAAGTAAAAGTAAAGTACACTAGAGAGAAGAGAGAGTAAACTGAAATAAGCAGCAGAGTATACATACTGCTAGTACAACATCGAAGCAATGTAGTGGCGCATATGCACGCATATAAGTGAAGTACTCGAGAGAGTAAAGAAAAGAGTCGAGTATCAAGAGGGGCAAATAAAAGAGACGAGAGAAAGTAATGCTATGGGATGTCATGTCATGGCAGGGCATTGAGACGCAAAGAATCAGCAGGTTCAACATTCAAGATGAGGACTTATGACATAAGCGAGAGCGGAGCAGATGCGAAATGCGCGGCTTTTTATATTACATTCACAGAAAATCCACTGCCACTCTCTCCAAGTCCTACACAGTAAATGCTTCTTGTTTATACTAACACTGACTGACTGAATTTATGGAGAAGAGCCTAGAGACGTGTGTACAAATGCTGCTTGTCCTGTGATCGGATATTCCAAACACGTCCCACCTAATAATCATTTCCACCGAATGCCTTCAACAATAATTATTTTATTGCAAAAATCACAGCGATATATTTATACAGTGATTGGCAAAAATTGCGGCGATTTTTTGCAATGGTTATTAGATTCACTTTAGAAGAGAAAAGAGATTACGTCAATGTACTAATGTTGTAGATGATGTGCATGTGAAACTGATAAGGATGAAAATGTGGCTGTAGGTACGAATAAGGAGTTAAAGTATTGGAGAGGGAATTGAAAGTCACTTTTTGGAAAGCAGATTGAAAGGAGCCGCAAAGTAGAATTACATGGATATATGGAAACATGGAATCCATCGTGCGGGATTTCTTTTCGGAGAACCTTCTTATTATTATGCAACAGTGAAAAGATGCGAAGATTTACCGTTGATTTTCAAGAAGCTGTTCATTGTATGGCTCTTTCTATGGGAAAACGAAGGATTCGGTATGCCCAGAGAGAGAAAAGTGAAGGATCGAAGTGCATCATCAAATGAGCGATAAAATGCATGCTTTTGACAGGGAAAAATAGTTTGATTTATGAATGCCATTTGGGAGACAGAAGAAAGGAGGAGGAGAGGAGATCTACAAAAGCAGCAGTAGCTAAATCGACTCCTCTTTCTTCCTCTTCTTTCCTATAATACTTTCGTAGACTAGTGATTATAGTGAATAGTGTGCGGATCAAGTGCTCGTATGGAATTTTACAAGTATCTGCAGCCAGCTTTCAAAGATTTACTTCAAAACATAATATTTACTTACCCTGTCGTGCATTGGCACTGTGCAAGAAATTACGACTTACACTTGAAGGGGCGCATAAGCGCTGATTTTAATGTTTAGAAATTGTCAGAAATTGCTCGCTTACTTATCTACTTCCTTATAAATATAATATAATGTAATACGATGCAAAAAAGCAAAACTAATTATATCCTTGTTTACGAATGAAATATGACGGCAAGAAAGAATAGATGTGGGATCGCTATATAAATAGTTTTTATCATGCACGCAGAATCCATACAGATAATGAAATATCTAGATATTAAATCTAATGGGAACAAAATAAATTTGGAAATTTATTACTTTGTTGAATAATTAAAAATGAATTTTATTGTTTGGTTGTGTTTGAAATTATATTAATCTATGTATTAATGTATCAATTGCTTTAAAATCCTTATAGCAAAACCTCTGCCGTTCAAATCAATCGTCTGTACACATGAACTTAATGTTAAGCTAAATTGTGCTCGCTCTCAAGACTTTCTCGTCGTGCTTCATGCGTTTCATTCTTTTTACGACTAGCCTCGTGTCGGCTCTCCGAGAAACAGCCATTGTAATTCTTTTCCAGCAATTCTTCTCTTAAAGTTAAATAAAGTTAAACAAATTGGATATTTACGTTTAAACGTCGAAAAATATTTAAATTATAGACCCTTCATAAATATATTATATCATAAATATATTATGTGTTATTTATTAGAGGGAGAGTGCGAAGCTGTGCCAAGGTTGTGAAGTCAGTCCAGTAAAGGTCCATCTCTTTTATATGGTATACATAAGTAATAAATGGGTAGTAATTCTTGGTCTGGATATAGTTGCGGTGGTGGGGGCAGATAATTAGATCACCCCAATTTAAGTTTAAGGTTGAAGCAATCGACTACTAATAAATAAATACTAAATGAAACAATTTTACATTATATTTACATACCTATCTTACATACCTACCTCATTTTTATATATAGGTAGATCCATACTAGAAAACGCAATGAATTTCTAAATTCTATTGTAACGTTAATATATATTTATCAGCTAACACCGCCCGCTTCGCGTGCTCTTAGCTGTTTCTGTGTTCTTGCAGTAAAATTAATTTAGGGTTTTTGGGAGCATGGCTGAAAACATTATGGTTTGGTAATTTTTGGCACTAGAATTAAAACTTGACAGTCGCTATTATTATTTCATTACATCATTTTTATCGTACAGAGATTTCCGGGCTAAATTATAAATACTAATTGGTACTATTTATAATTAACCCTTAAAAATACGATTTTTGACCAAACAACATTATTTTTGAGCGTGTCAGTTTTCACATCAGAGAACAAACTGTTAAAGTGCTAAAAAATCTTAAGATTTGCTTTCTAGTTTTGGTAGGATATCGTAATTTTTTAAGTTGGATCTATACGAACATTCCTGCCAAGTGTGGTGGGAATCGGTTCGGTGGTTCCTGCGTGAGGCAACAAACAGACAGACACAGGCGTATTATTATTATTAGATAATTTGGGAAAGTAGGTATCTACTACTTAAAATTACATTGACTTGTGGTGTGTTAGAAAGAAGTAAATATCTTTTGTTGGCCTTATTAGCAGACAAGACATGGTCATGCAAGGCGGGAAGAGTACTGGCTGGTGCAACTAATAGCCCGAGAAATATTTACGCAGCAGTACATTCATCCTCCCTCTTTCTCTCTAATGCAAAATGTTATTCAAGAATATTTATGTTTTTCCAGCTTGTTTCAGACTGGCCATCCTTATCACATATAAGCTAGCTGAAGGCACAAAGCAACATCCCTCCTACTTACTTATACGTGCACGTTGAATTCAAAGAGACATAAAGAAAGTTTGCCAGGAATATTTGCAGTAGACGGAGTAAAAGTATAAGTAAGTAAGTGGGAGCACGAGATAGCGTTTGCTCGCCACTGCAGCTCCTGACACGATAGGACGACTATAAATGCGTGATGTGCTACAAGTAATAATATGTGGACGAGGTGTGGTGTTGTTGTACATATGTTATATTTTACAGTGGAGCCTGCCTACTGCCTACTACATATTCTGTGTGCTGGTAATAAAAGTCAAGCTTTCCACTATCTCTACGAGTCGTAAATTCTGTTTTAATAAGCGTAAAATTACTTTGTAAATAAAACTATGGCAAGATCTGTGAATAAATGAGATGCTTTCTCCTTCTTTAGTGGCACTAAAATCCATTGTCAGTGTATTACATATTAGCCTTGCGCCATAATTAATTTATGGTGGAGAGCGGCCCCCGCCTCTTTCTCTCTCTCTCTCTCTCTCTCTCTCCTCATAATAATGTGCAGCTGCCGGAGCAGCAGCCCTCCACACAGAAAAATTCCCTTAATGAGAACATACTTCTAAAGTATCAACAGGACTTTGTTTACGATTTCTCTCTGCAGCAAGTTGTTCCCTAACCAAAAATTGGATTTCTTCGAAACGGAAAGCGGAGCTACGGCCCAAAAGTACCTGAACCTACTTGCTGCCAGTTTTTCTAACAGAATAGAATGCATCCTTCCATTATAATCATAGGATAGGGGAAAATGTGGAACACCATGCTTCCAATCTACCTCATTCATTTCCTTTAGTTAGTTTCAATCAACCAAAATTCAATTCAAATCGCATGGAATAGAAGATTTGTCTGCCAAACTGTCTCTTTGCATTTTCTTATTCTCCAGCCTTCTCAGTCATCCATCGTTCTCCTCTCTGGTTCTGGAAAACTCCCTCCTCCTCCCTATCGTTGAGATATGTGCACAGGGTTTAACATTCTTCCACCCATTTCATTTCCCCATCGCACTGGAATGGGGAAAAGTCGGTGATTTTCCATTTCCCGCTTTTTATGTGCTTTTTCCTATTTTACCAATGGGAAAGGTGGAACTTTGGCCTGAAACCCTGTTATATAGATGCATACAATTGCGTTGTGTCTTTAGTGTCTACAAGAAGAAGAAATGTGGTATGGTTCTTCATACGTTGCACCCACAGATCTTCCCAGAAAGCGTGTTGGTATTTGTGTATTGGCCAACAATGTATTCTCGTGGCTGATTCTCGTGATAGCGAAATAAATTCTCAACCTATTTCGTTTATTTTACTTGACATGATTTCCTATTGGAAATTTCACTCTCTTGGCTATACAAGTAGGTAGTACACTGTGAACCAGCAGATACTTCTACTACGCAGTAGTATTTGTATTTACAACGTTCGCCTAAGCTTTCAATTTATTTGCATCTGTAACAGTGTGCACAACAATATTACATTTTACTTAAGCCATCTATCCTTTTTTACTTATTACATTCGATTACTGTCTCGCCTCTCCAAACTATTCCATTACAAGCGAGCATAATGCATTACTGCTGCTTGAGGTATGCACAGAAACTGCTCTCTCTCTCTCTCTCTAACAACACATGTCATCCTCACACTTTGTGTACAACACGAGAAAATTATTCGATAAAACGAATTTCCTTGTTGTGTCTTTCCCCATTTCAAATAGAAGAATCTGTCAAGACAGATACCAGCACCAGGTAGAAGTAAATGTAAAATTTTCTAGAATGTACAGAAATAAGAGACCCGTTAACCGGATTTATTTCATTATCGATAGCTGACAACTGAGGGGAACTAAAATAAGCAATGATGTTTCTTTTTTTACATTTTTCTAATTTAAGGTACCCAAGCAAGGCTAAAAAAGTAAACATTTTTTCCCGCAAGCCTTTTTTCGATACTTTAGCTTGTAATAATGATAAGCTAAATTAATCTTGTTTAATACTTTCAAATAGTATTCGGTGCATGTCTAGGTAAGAAGTTGATACACAAGAAAATTCCTGTTCACACATAAATAAATTACACTTTCAAATAAAATATATTTTTTAAATTGGAAAAATGAAGTGAATTGGTTATTATTACATCAAAAGAGTTCATTTAGCATTTAGAACGGGAGGGAGGAGTGTTGGCATGAAATTCAACAGGACTTTGGCAGTTTCTCTAAAATAAATACTACTGAAGCTTCAACACTGTCGCTTAGAATAAAGAAAAATGACATGTCTTCAAGAAGCAGTCGCGGATCCACGGGGTCTAAAGAAATTTAACACAGGTACGATATGGACCCCATTCTTTGGATCCTCCCCTGTCAAGAAGCAGCTATTATAATTGTACAAAACAATAATTTTATATTTCGACTATTTAATGAACTAATTTTTTTCATTCCATGATGTCAATATAGTCTGACACATGAGAGGAAAGTGACTCTTTCATAGGTAGTAGGTGTTTATTCAATCAATACAAATTAAAATGGAAGTAAGTAAGTACGTTAAAAGTTATTTGCCATTAATTGCATTGCCATCATGATTCCGTTGCATCCATCATTGAGTTTGAGTTGAGTGAATGGAAACCTTAGCTTTGTAACAAATCACTATCTTAAGTAAAGAAAAGAAAGGATGAAGACGGAAGCAGAAAAACCATATGTCGTAACTCGTCTCCCATTTGATGAATTATCCTTTTCGTGATGTATCATGAAAAAAGGATTTCAAAATAGTATGGAATTCTCAGATTATGTTCTTAATCTTAGAAATCTGTAATCCAAAGAGCCAACAGCAACACTATCTCTATAGAAAATTACTGCGCTCAGATTGATTCACTATTCTCTTGTCCAAACAAACGAAACAATTGAGTACAGGAAAAT
>JABASC010003943.1:0-12919 GCA_019776185.1 Plutomurus gul
TCAATGACGGCCCAAGGAGTAGAAATGGATACGGTAAGCATTACAAGTGTTTCACTGAGAGTGGTTTCCGACAAAGCAAATTGTAACAATTTCGAATGGCTAGGATTGCCATCCAAAACCCATACACTTAGCTGAGTTGAATCTGCAATAGCAAACAACAATTTTAAACATTTCGAACAATGTTTATCCTCGAACTATACAATATAATATGTTGTATCGCAGACAGCGTCTCCTCTGCTCTCTCCACCTCATTTCACATCACCGAAAAGCTAGAACTAGACTTAACGTGACCGAGTCTGTTTCGGTTTTACTTTGGATTGACAGTGAAGTAGACAACGAACGATGCTCCACATAAAATGAGTACATTTCAGTTGTATAAATAATCGTACTGACTCTAGTCTCAAAGCATCAAATGTTTACACACATCTGCTGATACAATCATAACAAAGGATTAAGGTAAGATTTATGGTTTACCATCTCTATATTCATCTCTAATTTCAATGTATGCATATTCCAAGCCACATCCTTTTTTAGGCTCTTCAACCCCTTGTAATTTGGCTACCAAAGTGGTTTTTCCAGATTCGTTGTCCCCTGTTAACACATCATTATATTAAGATAATAAGTTGAATCACTGTTGCTTGAAATATTAAGTATTTTTAAATGTGTTACCTAATACAACTATGGATTTTCCTGAAGGCATTTTTGTGGAAGCGTTAGATCGGACCTCGCTTAGAATCGAAGACCTAGAGAAATTAACAATTTTATCAATAAATTACTAAATTTCTATTGAACAAACATTTTGTCTTTTTGTCTGATTGTCAATACTTGATTCGATGAATTTTTCTTAAATCGAATTCTGTAAATTTATACTTTTAGTACAACACTACCATACATAAAAATCTTGATAAACTTGTTAAAGTGATACCACAATGCTACATACACATGAATCGTTGTCATTATGTCATAAGGAAAAGACACGAGTTTAAAGATGAGGCAATCTTCTATTATACAGCAACTTTAGTTTTATGGAAGACATAAGATATCGATGTTTACCAGCATACATGTAACAAACAAATACTCCTTGGAGTTTTCAGAAACGTCTTAATCTTAATGGTACTTTTGCACACCAATAATAAAATTGTGGACAGATTGAATTAGTAACTAACTAATGCTTAAATTCTTAAGTGTCATCCAAGCGATTAAAATTTCAGCCTTTGGAAAAAACGTTTTTTTAAAATGATATTTAACATTCCGCCATAACCCATTATGTTACCCTATTTGCATAAATTGAAAAACTTTCACCCGTTAGTTATCATTTCTCAAATGTCAATTTATTAATTATTAATCGAATTTATACTGTCAATTGTGTTGTGTGTGTGTCAGTGTCATTTTTGTAAAAAGCTTACCAAACATTATCTGAAACCTCTGATTTGCCCATTTTGACATTACGCTTATTTTCTGACGAGCTGCCCATTTTGACTGACTTCTTCCACTGAATTTACAAACAAAAGTAATTGACCGCAGATACAGTAAATGGCCTAAACCAGACCGTAATGACGGGCAACTCAACTGCTTACAAGTCTGCTTATACACTTTTTCATTCAACATTCAATTTTATCCAGTACTACCATCAGCACAGGGCACAATAGTCACACACGCAATTCAAAGTTACGTTATAGATTTAGATAGCAAAGATCACTTTCAAGTTTAGTCAAATTTGGACCTCAACCTTTTTCATCACTTTGCAGTTTGCAATAGAGAGCACAATGTAAAAAAGTTATAAGTCTAACATAAGGAATACAATTTAACTATATGGTCAATATTATCCACATTTCTGTTGTAGTTGTGCTGCTGTGTTGTGTAAGTGTATCTAGTCTGTCTACTGTCTAGCGAAGTTATAAGCGAAAGAGCCTTTCACCGCTGAATCACTCCGAATATCCCCGGAAAAGAAAACCT
The DNA here is from genome assembly GCA_019776185.1 of Plutomurus gul. NCBI lineage: Eukaryota > Metazoa > Arthropoda > Collembola > Entomobryomorpha > Tomoceridae > Plutomurus > Plutomurus gul. Next base: position 1,957 of record JABASC010003943.1, read on the forward strand.
AAAAATCGTACACAAACGAGACTCATTTAAAAACGGAATTTAATCAGAACATTAAAGCATTTTCTTATTAAACCCAAATAAGGTTTATGGAAGTTAAAATTGCCAATGACATCGACGCTTTAAAGCTGTGACCCCTAATCCTTACGCGAAATTTCACACTACGCATTCTGCGCAATCATATTAATATAATCAGATCGAGGATAATGTAGGTATTGAAGAAGCATAAAAAATGGTTTTTAATTGCTTGTTCTGAGACTTGGATCTATATTTTTTCTAACCACGTTCATTTAACATATTTGGAGTTTTAAGCAACTAAAACAGCACCGGTAATTGTATATTTATGTAAAAGATTTCTGCTTGCACTTGTCAATTTCATACTAGTCTCAAATTTAGTTTTTGTAGTAATTGTCAATACTGAACAGTAAAAAATATTCATTCAATTTGAGCACATATTTGGGGTTTTTAAACACATACTTCCATACGTTGTAATTTTTTACAACCTACACATTCGGCTTCTGATGATATTATGAACCAGCATGCATAGCTGCATTTGGTTTGCATAAGGGGTGGTACTGTGGTGCTCCAGTGATGGTGTAACTTGGTTACACAAGAAGTTGCAAGTACATTAGCTTGTAACTTGTAACTTGTAATCATGACGAAGGAGAGGGACAATAGTAATTTGTAGCTTGTAATCATACCATAAAAGTCGAACAATTGTAACTTGTAACCATACAATTGTACCTTGTAATCACATGTTAAAAGACAGACAATTGTAACTTGTAACTAACTTGTAGCGAAAGTTCAATTCGCTCAAAATTGATACTGTGACATGTGCTCTAAGATACTGGGACACATAAACTAGAATTTTTGGACATCTGTAACCAGTACACTTTCGTCATTTTGTTCATATAGTTGCATTTGTCCTGATCACCCCTTCCCCGTCTTGGACTACGTAATTTATGAACATCCGCTAAGAATAAGATATAAGAAATAACATACCTACTTAAGGTTCCATTGCATGCATTTCTCTCCCTAAGCTACACCGTGTTAATAGTTTGTAACATAACTTCGGATTGCAAGGTCTGACACATTAGTTAAATATATCAAACGAAACATACGTTGAGCTGCTACAAATTGTATCATTCACAATTTAATAACTTTTTGTACTTTGCAAATAACTAGAATATCTAACGAAATTATCGTTATGCTCTCCGTAATTCAAAATCTACGCTAAACTAAACACATAAGCCGAAAATGTGAGTAATAAAATTTGTAGCGGCTGAACGTAGGTTTCAATTGGCATATTTATCTATCTAATAATGTGTCAGACCTTGCAAGCCGAAGTTATATTAAAAACTATTAACATGACGCAGAATAGGGAGAGAAATGCATACAATGGACCCTAAAATGATTTACGGAACCAACTTTCACGAACTTTAGTTAATTTGTGCATTTCAAAAATTATTATTTTGATTACGCTGTTGAGAGGTCGGAGTTAACCGCTTCTTCTGTTCACTATCGGTAATCGGCTTTATAGTGAACGACAGTCAACCCTGTCAATCTTTAGATATAAGCAAATATAAGATATAGTTTGTAGCATGCAGGTACAAAACAAACACAGACATTATAGACACCACCATGGAGTATGGAGTGAGTACTATGACATGACTCATGACTGAACCTAACAAAAACAATTGCACTGCACAAACCAGCAGCCCACGAAGACATCTGTGGTCATGGGTTCTGGCACTCCTTTAACTCCTTGCTTCCCTAACACACAGCTATGCACACAGCAGACATTTCTTCACAAACAAAGCACTAGGCCACCACGGTCAAGTCAAATTCTCTTAGATTACGAATGTAAGTATAGTTGTCATCATTTGAGAACGGATCTGGACTAGACCTGCATTGTAAAATAACTTGTGTGTTTTAAGGGCTTTATTTTGGCTAATTATCTCTATATACAATTCATACTCACAAAACTCGGTCATTATTAACATTTGTATAATACAGATTAAATTTAGATATACTTCTTGGCTGTTTAACGCTGTTTATTATGGATTGTTTCAATAATTTTTTTCATTTGACTTCATTAATCAATCGCGCAAAACAAGACTGTTATCGTAAGAATTAATAAATTAATCTATGCTGGCTGACAGCAGAGCTAAATACTGCTCTTGGGTAGAGCAGTATAACCAGCCGCTGGTCGGTTCTAGCACCACCATGAATAAGAAGTCTATTATGTATCTTGGTTGTAGCAAGTTGTAGTTACATTTACGATTTAAATCTGGTAAAGTTTACTGGTTTATCGTACTACGCGGAGCTTGCCGCTGATTCTAAACCTCACCAGGGAGTAGCTAAGCTAATCAACAGGTGGGGCTACACGTTCCTTCGTTCCGATTAGGTTGCCAAATTCAAATTGCCAACTTTAATCCAACTCCTCTTCTAAATAAACTGACAAAAGTAAGTTTTAATTTTTAACGCTAAAGCTATCATAAAATCAAAAAATATATCAATAATAATTACTCATTATATACAGCATTAGTATAAAATTCTATGATTATATTTGCGAGTTATAAGTTATAACTAACATGTAATACTTGTGAGTTGTGTGTTAATCTTACTCTTGCTGAATGTTAGTCTTAATTTTTAATTGATTGTACACAAGAAGTTTATGTATAATGCAATTTTTTAATCATCTCTAGATCTACTCTGTGGTACCATAAACTTCACGAAAATGGGAATAGTGGTATCCAGACCACCGGAGACGGCGACAATGGGGGCTCCTTTTCTCCGTACACCGTTTACAGATATGACATCTCCCATTGGAAATTATGATGATGGTCCTTGTCTCCCATTTGAAATAAGGTGGATAGATTGCTTGGAGGCATACGGTCCGCTTCAAGGAAAAGAAAAATGTAAATTGCTCTTTCAGGATTTCAATGAATGTGCTGGCTGTTGGAAACAGGTAAGGAAATATTCAATTTCGTTGAATATACATAACTGTGAATCTTGATGTAGCAAATGACAAAAGTTGCAACTAGTGTTTGATAATGTTTAATTAGATTAAAATTGAAGTTTTTCTATTGAAGTATAACTGGATATTTTTGAAGTGTTTGTTTCTAAAGAGGTTCAATTAGAATAATTTCTGTGATTTTGTTGCAGATGAAACGTGTAAGTGATATGAAAGAAGAACGAAATAACCAATGGGTTCGGGGATTATTAGGTAATGGACCTAGAGTAAACCTTTACGAAGAGTCGCCCAAGCACGATAGTTATGCTCCTGAAATGATAAATGAGGTCGGAAACTAATTTGTATTAAACCAAACAAAATTACAATAGTCTTTATAGCAGTTTATTGAAATTCCTGGTAAGTATAAAGCAATAAATACAATGAAAATTTAAAAAATCAACATCTAATGTATAATATTCTGCAAAAAATATGCCAATGTGTGTACTAGTTTACTGTATCAATGTAGCGAAAAAGTAAATATTGTAAATATTTTAACAACGACAGTCCAGATCGACATTTATTCCGTTTACAAACTCGTAACATGTAAATACATGTAGGTGCTCCAGTGCAAATGCACTTTCTTTTAAAAATTGAGACACAAAGGCACAATAATTGTGTTGCTCATAATTATTCATTGCATTACACTTTTTCGCCGGAGGAGATAACAGCAAAGCAACCAAATAAAAAATCAGCAAATATTTGCATAAAAATAAATTCCATAAATGAAAACTATTTTCCGATTTCACGCAATCGGAATTCGATATGTGGAAAGTCGAATATGATTCGAATGATTGGCTAAATTCAAGTTGTACTTGACCCTCCTTCCAAAAATCTTGTATTTGTAAACATTTAATTGGAATTGCTTCCATGCATAAGCAAATAGTATTTCCTCTAGCAGTTAAAAATCTACCACATTGGCCAAAACCGAAAAAGAGGACGGTCAAGGGGCGCTACTAAGGCACTTGTTGATAAAATACTATTTTCAGTTATTAAATATTAACAGTTGCGTAGCATAATTTGATATACACATTCGAATTATGTTTAACTTATTTCATATTTTATTTCCAATAAATTAATTGAAAGGATCCGAATAGGTGTAGTAAAATTGCGAGTGTTGAGAAACTGAGAATGGCTTCTTTGCACATTATTTCGGTTCAAAGTAGACTAACCCACACATTTTATGTATACTGCCGACTGCCGATAATACCGTCCACTGTTAAATCCGGGTGAGTCGCCTCGGAGGTGTCATAAACCTTTAAATTAACCGGTTAAGCACAAAATTTGTATAAAAATTCCGACTTTGTAAAAATAACTTTTAAGGCTACTTTTAAGGATAATTTCTTTACATTAAGGATAAAGTATATTATTGGCTATGTACATAGTGTATTAATTATGGACACTGCTATTATTTTGGTAAGGACGAGTTCATTTTTCTATTATTCTAGGGACACATTAAATGAGACCCCTCATTTACTAAGAGAAATTTGCTTCTCGTCCATGCAAACGCATGATATTTCTAAACAAGCAAAGACGTAAAAGCTGACTTGTAACTTTTTTTAACGCTGGTGAAACGGGCACCTGTTTACTCTTGCACTTGGCACTGAAGTAACTAACAGTAAGAGTATTTCAAAAAATTTACAGATTGGTCTAGATTCTATTACTTGTAAGATTTGGAAGATATATGTATATGTATATATAAATATGACCTGCAGTTCACCGTTCAGAGACTCGCATAGATCCAATATAACCTAAGTAGATCAAATATTGCCTGTACAGTACAGGCATACAGGCTGCCCTGTATGTAAGTGTGCTAGTATTAGCAGACTGGAGCGGTATCCTATAGTACTCTACAAACAGTGCCTTGTATCCTGGCGTCCTTCAGTCGACTCGACATGCAGTCGTGATTCAACAATTCTGTTTGTCATAAAACTTGGTCTACATAGTACCTTAATTATTGTATGTATACTTTATATGTGAACACTTGAATCTTCACACTGCAGCAAGCATTCTGCCTACATTTAAGTGTAATATTCTTATAGCAGAGCTGCTGTACAATATATCTTTCTTTCTATATGATGCCCCCGAAGGACCGATACCGTTGGTCCGGGTCTTGAACTCAACTGTACACAATGTGCTGCACCGTTGACTTAATTTTCACTGCAACAACGACTACAGGGTGGACATTCGAACTGGGTGTATCAAATACATACATAAGTACATAATCGGGTACAAACACTGGATGAAAGAAATCTTGTCGTACTATGAAACCCCATTTGCTCTTCATTTTATTATGTCGGAGTCAATTTTATTTTATACACATTTAGACATAGTGTTTTATGACAACAGAAATGTCGTTATAACGTAGTGTAGTCTATGTCAATAAAGCACGCACAACAGAAATTCACATATTTTTAGCTTCCTTAATAATTTTTAAACAAGCAAAGCAAAATTATAGATTCGTTGAAAATCTCAGGAGAGAATTGAAAGGGCAATAACTTGTTTGGTGCATTTTAAGTGAGTCTAGCCTACACACAATTGCAAATTGTTTATTATTTAAAATTATTTGATTTACTTACTAATTAAGTTCATTTTCAGTCATTATCAAAGCTTGAGGGTAGTGAACCTTGTTAAAGGCAAAACTCAGTTCCTAATAATCACCTTGCAGAGGCCTATTATCTCTAACCATTACTAGGACCATGGTTTAATATATATATATTTAATATACTCTTCGTTTGTATGTTGAACAAAGCATTTCGTGGAAGCCCTTTCTTTTCACTCCAAGAGTTACCATTGTATCCTTCATCTAATTTATGTTCAAGCCAGAGGACTTGTTCTGGGGTTTGAATAGTTTAAAATCTCTCCTGGTTGTAAATGGTAGCCGTATATCCAATGTAACTGAAGCGTCAAGAAATAATGGAACGGTTGTAGACTTACAAACGTTCTTAGCTTTGTATTCGAAACACCTGCCCCGCTTTCAAACCCCGCTTTCAAGTCCGCATTTATATCTTAGCAGTATACATGTACACAATTATCCAATTATCCACTTATTAGAAGGATATCCCCGTGCATATCTCATCAGGCGACAAATCAAAAATTAAGCGTACAGGCAGAAGTGCACCAAAGTATGACGCAACGCAGCCATACATACACTGAAACTATTGAACCCCCATTACCGATGAGACCTAAGAGTTTCGGCACACACACACACACACACACACATTAATATACAATTATCTCACCGACACTTTGGCGGAATTTTGAGCTGAAATTTCGAAAAATTCATTATAATTATTGTTAAAAGTCATGTAATTTCTTCCATCTATTTATCTTACAGATCTTTATGCTAGCGCTCATTCAAACCACTACAATATTCCTAGCTTATCTTTTTTACTAGCTTATCTTTTTTTGTTACGATTAGATGCAAAAGCCAGTCTGACAACAATCCAACCGAAATGAAGTTTGTGAAGGAAGGATCCTGTCGGTCCAGAGTCAGTTTCCAATCTTTCCCCCTACCTACCTGTATGTACATACACATACCTTAGTAGAAGGCTTTATTAATTGGTCATGTTGCTGCATTGGTTTTATGGTGCATACACGCAGTAAGTGCCTAGTAGGCTAGTAGGTTGCTGTGCTATCTTCAAAGACTTCAGAGCAGTTTATTTTCAACCAGGTAGTGCAGGTAGCGTAACCAAACCATCTACCCACCGAGCGTACCTCCACACACACAGACGATTTGTTTACCTGCTGAACCAGCTATACAACATACAAGTGAACGGGAGTACATACTACCAGCACTCCCACTAATTTAATACACTTATGGACCATGGAGGAGGCTGTCCGAAAGATGTTGACTTACCCTGTATATTTACGACTTGACAGTACTGACGTGAGTACATGAACGCTGGTGTACTGCACACTATAATGGTTCTTGTGCGTAGTCAAGTCACAAAGGTTTTACTACAACTGAACGTTGCTACTGGGGGAAGACAACCTTGTATTTGGGCAACCCCTTTCACTCTCATCCTTCACGTGGCCACACTACTGACTGTGACTGTAGCATACATATTGACTGGTGCTCTCTCGTCACAGCAATCTTCTACATTATAATTCCCCTATAAGTGCTGCAGTGTATTTTGGAAGCGTTTAGTTCTTGTGTGGAAAAAGGAGAGTAAAGCTAGTAAGTTGAAGAGAGAACCTACCTTTACTACCTATGTGTGCAGTGTATAATATGAGACGAGAGTTGGTTCTTGTTCGAGTGCTACAGTCTCAATCTCAATAGGAGTGAACCTACGAAACGAACGACTGACAGACAGTCGCAGAGACCCACAGAACGAACTATTTTTCTCTCACTTGAGCTCTTGGTCTCGTAGTATACTTTGAGTCACGGAAGCGAGACTGTCTCTGTGCGCGCTTGCTTTTGCTTCGCCTCCACCACCACTCTACAACGTTAGTAGACATACGGTGTTATATTATAGTTACATACGAACGACGACACTTGAACAAAACTCCACAGCGCAGAGTGCAGTCAGTCCACAACCACAACAACAATCCACCTGTCATCCAACGTCAAGTGAACCTGCTTAAATATAAAGCCTGATCACACTACGATTCCTATACTCACTTAAGTGTCTTTTCATTAGTTTCGTTTCCGTTTTAATCACATTACCACAATAAGCCACCACGAGAAACTTTAACTGTTTTGTAAGTCGTCCATTAAATACAAATACAACAACCAACCGTCAAAAAAGAGTCCTTTCTTGCTTAGAAAGTTGTTTCATAAAAATCGTCTCTCTCTCTGACACACACACAAACACGACACTGTTCTTTGTGCAATTGAAAGTCAATAGACTTCATGTCCAATGCAGCATCACTTCACAAGTCAGTTTTCGTGATTTGGTTACATTGCACACACACATAGTTTGTTCGCGTCGTCGTACCTGACTTCATTTGACAGAAGAGAGTCTACAGCAGCAGCAAACAGGAACAGAGTGAATCCCAGTGTGTAAAAGTGCAGAAGTTGACGAGAGAGAAGATTTTCATCTCTGTGCATTCAGCTACCACTGCCACAGTTTGTAATTGTAATTAGTACTGCGTTAAACAGTTCAAAGTAAAACGCTAACTTCTGCAACACACATATAAGTATATGCACAACACACGACGACACGAACCTTTCTGTATTTGGTACGTGTAAACGTATTTACCCTGTAGAAGATAAAATTATATATGTATATTTATATAGTCAGTCAATTGTTCAACTCACTTTTTTGTGCACAGCAGAGCTTCATAGTAGGATTCTTAATTGCTTTGTCACACCAAGGTATGCTAATAGGAAATTGCAATGTTTACTCATTCGATTTGAGACAGTTTAATAAGTGGATGCAAACCGTGCATCAGTACAAAGATATAATGAGTTATAGTTGAGGTGGGGAGTTGGGAATTACGACAAGTAACTAAACCATATACTACGAAAGTGTACGTACATTGTAAGGTATTACTACCATCACTACAATTGCAAGTGAACAAGTGCTAATATGCAAGATTTGACAATCAAGTGGAAACCATTTGTGATTTAACATTAAAGTGGTTCTTGTGCTGCAGTGTCTCAATTTCCCGTTTTCATGACGTGAAGGCTACGGAATCCAGTTTCTATCTTTTCCTGTCTCCTGAATCTGATATCCTTGCTGCCTGCCTTTCTTCTTTGTCTGTCTTCACTCTCCACATTTCATCAAAATGGGATCAAACGAACAAAGTAAGCTTTTCTTTTTCATTCTATATATATACACATTATATGTATACATAGGAAGAAAGATTTTATTTATAGTATAGTCTAGGTATATAATGCTATTGTTATATTCTTCTAATTGTGTAACACAACACTTTAATGCATTATTGATGCTTTATTGTGTCTGCAGAGAATTCAGTCGGAGATTTCCGACTTTATGTTATGTGTCCTTAAAAGGAATTGTTTAATGTGAAACTAACTATCCTAAGAAGATACATAAAAAGATAGGCAATAACAGCTTTGAGCACGAATGGCATGAACAGTCATACATAATCATTGGCGATTTGTGCAGCTTGTACTAATAAACGTATAAAATAATATTTTGTTACTAACAATGAGATTGCCGATCAGTGTCACCAGTATCTCTTTAATGATTTGATTTATCTGTGGTGGTGGCGAGCAGAGCACTGTGGGAGTACATATCTCTATAATGCATACTATCTGTATGTGTGTATCTGTGTAGGTTCAGGTATGCACAAAGGCATCTGTGTTGTCCATTCCATTGAGTGATGATGATGACCTTTTCATATTACGATGATGAAAGTACATACATTGTTATTGTGTCTTCCACATACTTTTTGCAAAGCACCACACATCAAAACTATCAACAATAACACATAAGTTCCTGCAATGAACCATTTGCTGTGCATGTGCATTTATGGATGTTGTGACGGCTAGAATTACTTAGTTAGGTATTATTACGCACACAATGTTGATGTTTACATTCCATTAGTACGTATTTAGTAGTGGTAGACGGATTACAATTGGAAAGTTGTCCGGTGATACCGTAATATAATTTTTCTAGATTTGATATTGTGAATACTACTTTACTCACTACGAGTAGAAACTTTGAATAAAGGAATTTCGTTGACTGTAATATTATTTTATATCTATTATTACGATCTCACAACCACAACTCACATCAACACCACCTGTTACCAGGTTATACACACGTCAACCTTGCTGCCCTAACCATCTCTAACCTAAGAGACTGTGCTATGTATTTCTCCTTTTCTATATAGCATACCCAATTTAAAACATGGCTTGAGTTTCACTTCCTTACTTCAAGTGGCCATTGTGTCGCATTTTATACAGAAACAGAATTGCATGATGATTATTGGAAAGGTAAATCCATTATTATTGAATGTAAAATGAGTAACGGAAAAGTTTCCAGACCTAGACTTTAGAGTTCAAATGTTGTTTAATTTCCCAGCATTTTTTTTAAAGCGGCATAAAACCACAAGGCAAACTATTATGCATGTAAACTGAGAGCTGAGTTGTTGAACACACGAGCATCGGGTACATTGCTGTGCTGTCGTTTTATTATTGTGTAGCACTTTATGTAGGCCTAGTTTTATTAGTTGTGCATAATAATATCCAATTGCACAGGTACTCCAACAGTAAGCAGAAGTATACATACACGGAATGGTATTTGCGTCTTTGCCTTCTGTCGTTGGGTAGACGTTGGTATCTTTCAGAATTTACTTACGCTGTTGGCTGACGGACTGCAGATGATGACTGATCCAATCCGGTTCAGTTCATGTGTAAACTAGTGGAATATGTAGTAAGTAATTGCTGGATAAGCACTAGATTAAAAACATAGTGCCTTTTAGTAGGTGTAGTCAGTAGTTGGAGTTAGAAAGGCACCATCCCCGTAGATCGATATATGGATAGCGCTCGCTCGCTTCTTCTCTCTGTGTAACGTTTTATTTGCACTCATGCATAATGTTTTATTCGTTTTGATGTACATACTACGAGTACGTTACTACGTAGTTCAAACGATAATGGTGCAGGGCTACTAAAACGACAGCGGTTGCACAAATGCTGTGCATTGTAGTTTTTACCTCAAGTTCTGTTGTTCTGAAGCGTTCCTCAAACCTTTGTTTACGTACTCGATTGCGAAATAAATAGCGTTTGCCCGTTCGCATGGAGGATACACGTAAAACAAGGAATAGTAACGTTCTTCTTTGTTGTGACTACATTTGGATGGCAACTCTTCTAAATAAATTTCCTTTTGTTAGAAGTGAAGTTTATAAAGCATGCGAATGCATTTACATTTTAATTGTGGGCTGGAGGTAGTATGATTTTTGACTCCTTATTGATTATGGTACAAGTGAAGAGTAAGGACAAGGTGAATACTTGTGTAGGATTTTCTGTACCTATTTATT